>JAVMKO010000011.1:44275102-44315102 GCA_032164245.1 Sternotherus odoratus
ACATAAATAAGATCTTTGAATTTCTCTTCATTGATAGATAGATATACATATATATGTATATGCATATAAATATATCTATATTAAAAATGTTAAAGATTCCTCTCTGCAAGCCCTGAGTCTGAATGACATGTTTTATCCTACAGTAATGTGTAGCCGGTGCAACAGCACACCAGTACATTGTTCCAGTAACAATTCTTTGATTTATAAGCTACAGCTCTTTTTTTTCCACCATTGTTTCTTTACATCACTTCTATGCTTCTTGTGATACTGATCTGAGTGAGTTGTGCAAGCTTCCGACTTGCCAGCCCCCAGCTCCCAGGCCTGCTACAGCACTATTCAAAGAATTTAGTACATTAGACTATCAGATTAAATCCGAGGGTTTCTACCAGTGGTGGAATCGGAAAACCCATTGTTTTTTTGATTATCATATCATCAGCCCCAACTGATACTAGTATGCTCAAGGAAAACATACTTCAGTTACAGTTGATTTTCATATTCCAAAATGGTGTTGCAAAGTCTATGCATGCCTAATTATATTTTATGTTAGGCTGTGCAATACAAAATGTATGCTACAGCAATCACTGAGTTAACAGTATCAATCAATTTGTAAACAGATGAAGTCACTCATTCCCAAACTGGTTTTCCAAAAACAATTACTAAATTACAATAGAAAAAAATTGTACAGTTACTGTATTTGTGTGCTGTGTTACAATCAACATACCGGGGAAACAAAACAATTTAATGCAGAAAAATCATCATTCATCTACATTATAATTGCTTCTTTTTCACATCTACAGGGCGGTTAATTAAAATTGTGATTAAATGCGGTCGCGCTGCCTAAGATGTCTTGCCCAAAACAGGTGGTACAGAATTTAAAAGTAAAAAAAATGTAATTAGCATTGGAAATTGAGAAATTGCCTGTAAGAATCAGTGTTAATTTCAGTCAGTGATGAGGTAATTTATAAATGAATGCAGTGGAGGCTGTGCAAATGCACAATTGCCTTCCTTCCCATTCTTAGCATTCTCAGCATGCAGGTGAAAATGTTTTCAAAATATTGAGGTAATTTGAAAATCAATCCATGCATTCTGTATCTTTTTTCTCCTGTTTGTAGCGAATACTGAACAAATGCTGCCATAGATGGCATAATATATCAGTTTTGCACTTTCTGAAAACAATCCTACTACATATGTCATGGTATCCGATAGAGTTTAACTAAACAAAATGCCTGGCTAAGATTCTTCACAAAGGCCAAAATGTTGATTGAAGTCCTTAGTGACCCTCAATCTCTTCAGATATATTATGTGTTTAAAATACACTTTCCCTAAAAAGGCAATAGTAATCTGCATTGAGTATTAAAACTGATACCGTCGAACAAAATAGATGCTAACATGACACTGAAATCATGATTTCTTGGTTACAATTAATGCAATGCACTAGAAAAGTCTCAACAAAACAAATATTTTCTTTTAAAAAACTCTTCCTGTAAAGTTTATACAAGATTTCATCCCAGAACTATAAAAGAACTGTTAAATAGGTTATCTATATAGATATTTTTTTCTTAGATGATTTGTGCTTTTCATAAACTTTGAATGATAAAACCAAAAAAGCTAATTTTTAACTAAAGTAAGTCCTTCTCGACACAAACAATTAAGCACAAACTTCATGGCAACCAATATGTTACAGATTAGTGTAATCTCAAATAAATACATTTTAAAATTCCAAAATACATACGTAAGAGTAGAATATAAAAATACATAGCACTAAGCAATTTGAACAGTCCTTGTGTTATTATTGGACTTCAAAACAAACTGTCATATATAGTTATCCATGTGGATATTTTTAAAAAACTGCTTTTGATAATGTTGATTTGAATAATGTGCAGCTAGAGTTAATTTGATTTGCAAACAGGGAAATGCAGGTGTTGGTTATCAGGTTGCAATGCTACATAGGTGAAGCTGTGAGATGGCTCCCAAGCATCAAACACTTTAATTAAAGAAAGGTAGTTTACACCTATAAGTACTTTGTTACTCATGTAATTACATAAGTATTGAAAATCATTTTATTAGTCTGTCTCCAACAGTTAACTTTTCTCAGAGAAATTTGTTTCTCTTTTTGGTAAGCCCTGTGAACCTGTGAATTTTAGAGTATATTTTTCTGCCTGTTTCACTTGCTAGGCCTTTGCCTCCACATCGTAATTAGTACTGTGAATGGACAGGTACAGGCCAGAGAATCTTGATTTCTTTAAAAATAGTTTATTACTGGGCAAATATTCTGGGTTAGGGTACAGGAGCGCAAGTCAGGACACCTGGATTCTAGGTCTTCTGGCAATTCTTTGAGCCTGGGTCTGATCTCCCCTCCACCAGTGTGTAGTCAGTTTATACCATTTTATAGCTACAGAAGACAAGATCAGAGTCGAGAGCCATGTGTGCTGTCAGGCATGTCAGTTAACCTCTCTGTGCTTGTTTTTCTGTACCTTATTGGTACAGCATCATGGGGACATGAGCTTTACCGCCTTCAAATGGTTTTTGTAAGTTTTAGTATTTACAAAGTGCTTTGAGATCCTTAGTAGCTGAAGAAATATTATTTATTATTATGGTTTCATGATAAACTAATCAGATTCAAAGGAAATTGACTAAGCAAATTATGAATATAAGTATCAAATAATCAGATTCTTACACTTTGTTACATACCTGATTATTCTAATTTAGAATGCAATTTAGCATTTAAATAACTACTGTTCTTACCATTGAATGGGCAGAAGTTAGCAATAATCACTGAAGCAACTATGATTATTGACTGGAAGGTATTTTAAAATGTGAGCTCTGTTATGTAGAGTTTAGAAAGCAGCATTTGAATCTCATTTCAATTTAGGAGCAGTAAGGATAAGTTGAAACCTAAAGGAATACACATATGTCCAAATCCTGGTTTCACTGAAGAAAATGGAAGTTTTACCATTAACTTCAGTGAGGCCCAGATTTGGATCATAAAAGGTTGAATCTGGTGCCAATTTATATCAATGGAAATATTTTGGTCAGGGTTAACGTAGACATTTGCTCAAACTGAGCAAAAGTTTTTGGTTTTGGTTTTCTCTTCAATATCATCGAAACCCGAAAGAAGACAAGGGACCAGATCTTGCTCAGTTTATGCTAGGCCCTTTGAATTTTGTGAGCCCACTTCCATGAGTAAGGATTAGTAACATAAGAAATGTGAGCAAGATTTGGCCCAAGATAAATGATACTTACTACTTTGTAAACCAAGCTATGAAACTTTTAGTGTTATAGAGATCTGGTGAAAGAAAAGTAGCTTTGTTTATTCCTGAAATCTAAAGTAAACTGAAATATTTCTACATTACACGTCAGATTTCAATCATCTATCAAAACAACCACGCTTCTTCATTTAATTAATTACAGCATCTTGGTCCTTGGGAAGAACCAAATTAAAATATCTTCTTTGCAGCTATCAGAGCTTTATTCAAGTTTCACTCTTCCACCTCCCAAGAATCCTCAGACTTTACTATTCTGCACACTGCCTTATCTTTGCTGTCCTATGACAAGCCCCAAAGCCTCGAACATTTCATGACTATGTGACAAATTGTTGTGCTTTTATTCATGTTAGACATCTTTGCCAGGATTGCTTGTTGTGTTTTCTATTTGGCTGTGTCATGGGACCAAAGGTGGCTGCTTTTGTACAGCATGTCAAATCTGGTTAACATGCAGGCATTTAGCTTTAAAACCACTCCTGAACAATGGCAGTGGTGCACTGGGCCACTTGTACAGGGCTGCTGAGCATAAAACACTTTTTTAGTGCCATCCTTTCTATATGTATGTGTGCACCTCACTCTGAGGCATTCTGGTGAACAGGTCATGCAGCAGACAAGATTTTTCATAATTTTGGGAACCTTTTAGAGACAAATTGTACAGTACAAGAGTAGTGTAACTGAACTGCGGGATGCCCAGTGAAGTGTAGAAAATCAGATACAACACAGCCTGAAAAAATGAAACAAGAATTCATATCTATGTATATTCACAGTATTTTATAAAGAATTCATATAAAGAGGAATACACACGTTTTTTTCTGTTTTTCTGTTTATATGTTGTGATTATATATGTGTGTATTTAAATATGTATATATCCTACATATCTACATATGCATGTAAGTAGTATTTTATAGGAAAAAGGGACTTTCACTGTGTGTAGTGCATATGTGTACATACGTGGTGTGTGTGTGTGTGATGGAGAGACATTTATTGTGATAAAAACCCCACTCTTGGTACTCTCTTTATAACCAAAGTTTGCAGCTCTGGTCTCTTTCCAGATATTCAAGTCACGCAGAAACATTACTGGTGACAATCACTTCCCAGTAAATACAGAAATAATTATCAAATGAAAAGGCTGGTAGAGAACTTGAAAAGTTTTATTCAATAGAAAAATGAGAACTAACTATACAAGTAGTAATTCCTTGTTGCAGTTGGAACATTTAAGATAGCAGAACTCTATGGTTTTTTAATGATTTGCTGTGTTGTGTAATAATTAAACATATAGTGCAGTGAGGTTACTTGAAGGAATAGGCATACTATGTATGTTTTTTGAGTAAAGGACCCAGGAGATTGCCTTTCACTTTGAAAACAATCCCTAATATCAGGAAAATGCTCTGTTTGTTTATGCGTACATAATGCAAGTTTGTCCGCCTGGGAACTGCAGCAAATGGGAGAAGTATGCATGGATTTCACAGGTAACAGGATTACGTGGGCACATAATTGATCCATTTGGAGAAAAAAATGACAGTGCTCTAAAGATGCCTAGGCTTTGGAGATGGAGTTTATGAAACAGGCATTTGTAAATTCTAAAGAATCAATATGTCAATTTTATTACATCTTAGGACCAGCTGGGCATTAAAGGAACAGTAGCCCTTTTAAAATTGCAGCTGTGGATTCCTGCATTGTGTACCTTTCTTAAACGGCTTAGAATTTTATAAAATATACTTTGCTCAGAGATTTGCACCTTTTCAAAGACTGATGTACATTGACAAAAATGACACAAAACATTACATTGTGTCAGTTTTCCTCTTACAGAAATAGCTGGTTAAAACTGCTAAACCTGCAATTATATTATATACAGATCTCATTAACAGTTACATACAGAGAAGGAGAACAATGACTGCTCATATCCAACATACTGAAAACATTGCAGCGCCATTAGAATGCATACCTAGAATGCAAGCCAAGATTTCATCACATACTGATAATGCAGTAAGTCAGTAGCAGAGTCCTGAAAGTTTATTTTAGAGATTTCTCATTATATCTGGCCTGTATCGGTGCAAAATAGTATCTTTGTTGTTGTTCTTGCAATGCATTTTCTCTCCAAGGGGGATTTCACTGTCTTCAGTTGTTTTGATTTTAAAATGCATTGAAATTCAGTATAAAATATATGTAGATATGCTGAGTGGGCTTTAGGTTAATGATGGATGGTTAATCCTTGCAGGTTGAAAAAGCAACCCACAATGGGCTATACACCCTGACACTGCATTCTGACCAGCATTATTAGCCATTGGGAAGTTCATTTTCAACCCAATGGGCAACAAATTATTCTATGTAAGATGTAAATTCCATTAGTATCTATAGGGTACTTGGTTCAGGTCCCATTTAGTAATAGCAGACCATGTTTTGGGCTTCCAGACTTCAGTATGTATTCTGTTGTCTTCTTCCACACTTAGCTACCTGTTGATGTTGCTATGGATCTGAAACCTTTAGATTACTATTCAATTTCAAATGCCGAATGTACATCCACATTTGCAAAAGCAGCCACTGATTGTGGATGTCTCAGTGGTTTGGTGCTAGCAGGATCTGCAGATGCTCAGTACTTCTGAAAATCAGGTCCTAAGCATCTCTAGTTGGACTACAAAAAATTAAGGGAACCAAAATCAGTGGCATCTTCTGAAAATCTTGGCCTGAAGACCTCTGATTCTTCCCTGGTCCTTCCTATGCCTATATCCTCAGACCTTGTGGGCCCTCTTTGGCCCTAACTAGTGCTCTCCTAGTTCTTCCTGGCTGCTTTCCTTTTGGCACATTGACATATTCTCCAGATTCATTCCAGCTACACTCATGGGTCTTCTAATGTTCCCCAACTGTTTCAGCTACTCCATTTTTCTTCCTAATACACTTCTCTTCCTTCCCTCATTCTCAGTCTTTTCTGCAACTCCTTTGACAATTCTAGACACTCACCTAGCCTCCTGCCACACTCTGCACTCTGTTCTCTCAGATTCCTACTTCTTCTCCCATAGCTGAAGCTTGACTGCACACTTTTGACAAGATCTCTACTTTGGCTTCAGAAAGAGTGATAAGGTTGCGTTGATGTTCAGTACACACCACAATTCTTACCTGTGTAAATCTGTTGGTTATTAGAACAAGCTAAAACATATCACTTGTCCATGTTTGAATACATCATAAGTAGATTCACAGTATGAGGGTATAATATATAAAATAGGGAGGGTGCCACTGACATAGCTGTACTATAGCCCCGCCTCTCCCAAAGAAAAGTAAAATATGCATTATGTTGTAAAATAAAAATGTCTAGGTTACCCAAAAGAAGTATGGAGGAGCACATGCAAACATGACAAGCCAAGTTAGTCACTTTTTATGGTCATACATTAGTCATGTAGTAAAACTTCATTCTGGAACTTTGTACTTCTCCAAAAAGTTCCAGCCCATTTCCTCAAGTCTTCATCAGCTAAGGAGCACAGGGAAAAAGAGTCTCAGAATGTTTTTATAGAGATTTGTGTCAACAGAGAAAATGAGGATGACATTTTTTATGACCCCCCCCCAAAAAAAAAACAGACACTTAAATAGACTAGATTGAAACTTACAGAACAGCAGGAAATTCAAAGATGAGGCTTCCCTGTTCAATGCACAGGTTGTGTCTGTGTGTTTAGCTAAAACATGTATGGTATGCAAATATACTAGCTTGGCCCAATATTCTGTGGCTCAAAGGTGAGAAAAGCTTTAACTTTATATTTCCTACACTAGTAATTTGTACTGCCAAAGTGATGAGAGTCTGAAGATCTCAGACCACACCCATATTGTTTGGGGAGTATTAGATCCAGATGAGAAAACAGAAGTACAAAGAGGTTAAGTAACTTGGCAAAGGCCAAACAGGAAGTTAGTAACAGAGTCAGAGATTGCAAACCAGGGACCAGATTCCAATCTCATTCACACTAATGAAAATCTAGAGTCACTACGCTAACAGCTTTAACATTCTGACAGCTCTTTGAATCTCATTTTAAGAGAAAAGCAAAGCTCTAGAAAAATATGGTGAAAAAATGGAAAAACAAAACCTGTCATTGACCTGATTGATAGTTCTACCATTGAGATCATAACAGCATCTTCAGAGACTTATACAATCTCTTTGGAAGTGCAGGAGGCACTGCCAATATCTGCAGATCATTGGCATGATAGACCGTAACGGCTTCTTCAGAGCCGTTACGGTCTGTCGTGTCAATGCGTACTTAGGGAGTCCTCAATGCATGGATCATTGACATGGTACTACCTAACGGCTCCTTAGAAGCCATTACTGGGTATCAAGTCAATGCATACTTAGGGAGCCTTTAATGCATGGACCCACGCAAGTTGATTTGCTCTGAATACTAAAAATCCTTAGGAAAATTAGTTACTGCATATGTCATTTGGGGAGCTTATTAATACCCAAATACTGGAGTTCATTTTGTAGACTATGTGCATGAACATTTTTATTTAGGAAGAAAGCCTAACTGAAATGAGTGTGAGAGAGAATTTGAAAACCAGGAACGTCTCATTTTTCCCATCCAGGCACCTCATTTTATTTAATAAAATATGTAAAAAAAAATTCACTCCCAGTCTGAGAAAGTGAAGCCAAGATTCAGTCCAGAACAAATTTTTATGGCTAGAAAGTCCTGAAAATAAGGGGTTGTAATGGAAATGCTGACAAACTCTTAACTATAAAGCAACAGTGCTGTATATTGTACGTACCACGATAGTAACTTTACTGTACATAAAAAAAATACCAAGTATTTATGATGATCTCTGCAAGATGTTTCATTCTCTTTCTGTATCAAGCTTGAAAGAAATTCTGTCCTGAACAACAAAGGCTTTACAATGTTAAATATCGTGTCATCCAGTCAGGAGTTTATTTCGATTTTTTGACCCGTTCCCTGGGGAGTGATGAACAAGACTTCCCAAATTGTTGCACTACCTCTTCCCTCAATTGTAAATGAACGCCCTATCATTTTTATTCCTGCAAAAGAAATTTCACTGCACTGAGTTGAAAATGGTTCTAGTTTGCTGTTGTTGATATTTTTCTTTTGTGTTCTGCTTGCTGACTGACATCTGCTATCATGCTAAGCAGGTGTTCCTATGTAAACGAACGTGCCCTGTTTGTGTTTCGCCATCCTCGCTACTGCGCACCCAAATGAGCAGCGTGATTAAGAATCCTGTAAATTTTTGAAAGGGAACGGATGGCTGCCCTACTAGAACATAATTACACCGTTCCAACATCCGCAGCTCACTGCTGCAGCCGAGCTGGAGAACAGCAGAAATTAATAATATATAATAGCATCATTCTCGTAATTTATAAATGAAATAAAGTAGAGAGGAGATTCTGCTGATATGCATTTTCTTCTTAATTCTAAAAGACAAAGTATAGATTAGAATTTTACTGGGGTGAAACCTGGCCAGCAATATCACACTGGTTGCAAGTATAGGACCTGATTCATGATAGGGATTTTGCTTAGGGAAAAGTGCTAATATCTTTTATTAGACTAGAGTAAAAAAAACGAGTATACAAAGGCCTTTAAAGCCCCTGATGAAGAGAGTGTAGAAAATCTCTAAAGAGTGTATACCTCGGTTTTGGCTCAACTCATTTCTAGGTATTGCAGAAAGACTTTGCTGTGTGCTGCATTTTCTTTTCTTTTACTAAATTAACACACTATCACAAGTCAACCCCTTGGAGAGAGGAGAGGCATAATCCATTAAATATGTTGTCCAATATCATATTTTTGTTAAAAACCAGTGATGTTTTAAAAAACAATATTTTGAGCTCCATAAATGTGCCAAAGGGAGCAACACCGTCTATTACAGGTGAAGTCAGTCCCCGCAGCTAGGGCTTTAATTACGCCTTTTAGGCCAGCTTAAGAAATGATACAACTTTCTGAGGAAAATATATTATTTGTAAAGAGTAATCAATCTGCTGTTCCCTCTCCTCCCCCCATTACCTATGAACATCAAAGTCAGTTAAACCGTTTTTATTTTTCTTTCCTAGTTACACTTCAACAGTTACCAGGGACACAGCCCAACTGATATGTACTTTCACTGGGATAAACTCAACTGGGAAAATTATCAAAAGAACCCCAATAATATTTACTTGTTGGTTATTGAGGCAAATTTTATATGTTGTGCCATTGTTTACCCCCAAAGAACGACAACAGGCTGAGCCAACGAAGTGGACCCTGGTTCCCCTAGTTTATTTAAACCAGTGAATATGAAATGTATTGTGATTCAAAAGAAATGTGTATCTTTTAAACAAGTTTATTAATTTAAGAGGTATTCATTCAAAGGGCCTCCCGTGTATTATCACGTGTTTAGGTTTAGTTCCAAGAAAACGTATTCATTTAACAGATTTATTTCATTAACAGGTATTTATTTAAGTGGGTTCCACTGTATTTAAATCTTGAAACAATTTCCATTACTTCCTCAGCTCACTTGCTTCAAGTAGACTAATTTTAATAAGCCTATAAGAGGCCTAGGGTCTTACTGAGTGTTCAGTTTGATCAATATGTTTAAATTAAAATAGTGCAAAATATAAGCAAATGTATACTAATGTCTCAGTGAAAAATGTGGCATGTACTAAACATTGATTGGTGTTCGCAGACATTCATTTGTTGTTTTGAGGACACTAATACTGCCTAGAAACTGCATCTACCTTTAGACACACCCATAACATCTGGATACTAACAGGCCATATTCTTTCCAGTTATGCTTCTGCAACCCATTGACTTTCATGACACTGCACAGATTTGCAGGGAAAGTTTGCCTAGGTGTTTTATGTAGGGTGACCAGATAGCAAGTGTAAAAAATCAGGATGGGGGTGACGGGTAATAGGTACCTATATAAGAAAAGGTCCCCAAAATTTGGATTGTCTCTATAAAATCGGGACATCTGGTCACCCTAGTGCTATGTCACATGTAATCTGATCTATAAACCCCATTCACATGAGTAGTCTTATGGGGTCACATTCTGTCACTCCTACTCCAAATGAGTGAACTCTTATTCCACATGAGGACTACTCATGGAGTAATGTACTACTCAACATGAGTAAAGGAAGTAATATTAGGACCATTGATATTATTCACATGAGTAAGGACTACTTGCATATTACGTCAGACCTCACTGGGAGTTTAGGGGTGCAGAATGGAGCCTATATATGTATTTTACATACAAACATAAACACATGCACTTAGAAGGTGTTTATGTACAGAAATAGAGATTTATTTTTGCTGTGCTATAACACCATGTTATTATACTCAGTGCTACCCAATAAAAGATTAATGTTAAGCCCCACCTAGTATTAAATTGCTTTTGGTAATGCTAGCATCTGAGTGCTTCCACACAAGAAGAAAACACCCTTTTTATTTAACTAAATGTACCCTTAACTATAGTCACTGTGACCACTCCATTGCATTTTTATTTTTCAAAATTCTTGCTTGCTATTTTAGCTTTTGCCATGCGAGTGGATTTCTGAACAAGCGTAGAACAAATAAAACTTGATGCTAGCAGTATATATTTTAAAATCTGCATGACATAAAATAGGTTTAAATCCAATATCTGTGTAGATCACTATTGCAGATTTTAATATATTTTTTTCATATTCAAAGCAAATGATGCATTTTACATAGATGCTAAATATAATTTGCAGGTCTTTTTTTCTCTTTTTGTTTTTCTTGCTCTTTCTTGCTCTTTCTTAGCAAAGGTTTGAGATGATCATACTGTAGCATTCAATGTCTTCAAGAGACCATTTCTGATGCTTTCTAAATATATTACAATGACTTCTCAGCAATCATACTTTTATATAAATCTTTTTCAGCTTTGAGGCAGTTGTTGCTCCCCCCCCCCCCTTACCTGTTGTGTGATTTTTCTAACTATCTTTAATCTCCTTGGTAAGTGATATGCACTGTAACTATGCTGTCTTTCCTTGATATCATCTCTTCCTACATGACCAAAAAAATTCACATATGCAGAAGCTCATCTTATCAAAGGTAAATCAGCCGTGTGAAAGAAAGAAAGAAAGAAAGAAAGAAAAAGAAAGAAAGAAAGAGAAAAAAAGAAGCTGAGATAAAATAATGTTAATCTTGAAAGCAAATGCAGTCACATTTGGGACAAGTAAATTCTGTGAAGATGAAGTCAAATATGAAAAGCATTTCTCTAGTTTAAACTGACCAAATAGAGTTATAAACAGAAGAAGTATTTGAAGTTCCCTTTTTAAATGAAAGCTGGAGCTTTAACTTCTTAACCTTCAACAAGACAAGTACAACACACTGTGCAAAAACAATTTTTAAGTCTTCTTAACAAACATCTGAAGTAAGTAGGCCAGTACAAGTTCAGAAGAACTGACTTTTCATTTGTGGCCATGCCAAGAAAAATGCTTAGTTTTTTTGTTTGGTTTTGGTGCATGACAATCTTGATTTTTTCCCAGTGTTTTGCATGTTTAGAGTTTTTAATATCAGAGGTATTGCTCTCTGTAAACAAGTGTAAGTTTACCAAGGCAGCTTCACTTACACTCTTCCCTTGTAATCAGATGTGAAAATTACACCCTCCCTTTTGGATACATGATAATTACACATTTCAACATACAAAGAATTGTCTCTGTTTCAGTTGTTGGAATGAAAAAGCCAAGGCATTCAGGAAAATATATTATTATATTAAAGATCATTGCCATAGCTGTTTTTGGTAACAGTGAAGTTTGTAATCAAAACTATGATCAAGATAGCTTGGGATTTAAATATATATATATGCGCACAAGAGAAAGAGCGAGCATAGTCCAAATTAAAATTAAAAAGTATACAAGCAAGGAGAGTGAAATTTAACCGCGTGCTGAGAACTAGTACAAAGCCTATGCACTATTTAAATCTCATTTAAGCCGTATTTTGGAAGTGAATTTCACCCCGAAAGCATAATTTATGGAACGCTTTAAAAACGTTTCCCAGCCTTTGTCACATTTTTGTTCTCTCTCTCTCTCTCTCTTTCCTGTTTTACTTACCTATGACCTCATCCTGCATTTCTTGTGCACCCATTGATTTCAACATGGGTATAAGGTGAGTAAGGAATGTAGAATCAGGCACTGGTGTGAAAGAGCGGTGGGAAAAAAATTCCACATGTGAAAGTTGTACGTTGACAGTTTCATAACTAGGCCAAATATATATATTGCTGTCCAGTGCAATTTCACAAAAATGTCCCTTAAGACATTTTTTTTGGCCAGAATCAACTGTTTGTTTAATTTAAAAATCCAAACGTTTTGCATCACATTAGAGGCAGAGTTGACCAAAGTCAAAGTTTAACATCAGCTGGCTGCATTACTTCACTGTAAAAGAGGGACTTACTCAGAAGAGGGTGATAAAAAAGTTAGTATGGGACATGGAGAAAATAAAAGTCTCATGTATTAGGCAAAGAGCATCTATGCTATATAATGAGGATAATGTAGCTTAGTATCATTCATTTATAATCATCCCAACACACTCCTCTAAAGTAAAATATATACTCTAGATATACTAACCATCCTTACTTTATATAGGGATCATTTTATCCACCTTTGAAATGCAGCCACCTGTGAGATAGAACATGGCAGCTGTACTCCACAGTGCTACAGAACAGTTAAGGACAGGAAGTGAATATGAATATTTTATTATATGATCTAAGATTTACTCACTCACCTTCTCTCCGAAAATCACCACAGAAAGACGGACAAATCCATCTTATCCAACTGGACAATGCATTTCCTTGGTAGGGAGAGAGATCTTTCAGGGAAATGCAACTACAGAGGCAGGAGGGACCATGCAGGCCACGGGTCAGGAAGCCAAGACATCAAAGAGAGAAGCTGCAGTGAATTCAGGGAGGAAGTGGGGATTGGAGTCATCAAAGAGAGAAGCTGTAGACTGCAAAAGTAGTAGGGAGACTAGGGAGTGGAGCCACCCAGGAGACAGAGGCTGCGAGGGAAGCAGGAAGCAAAGGAAGGAAAGGGATAGAACCGACAAGGAGAATGACGTGGAATTAGGGAGAGAGTAGTAACTGGGGAGAAGTCTGAGGAGGAAGCAGGGAGAGAGTGGCCAGAGGACTTGTTGGGGAAGAAGAGCCTGCACAGAGAGAGGGAAGTAAACTCATTGAAGAGAGATGCTGCAGAGTTAGTGGGAAGACAGGGGAAAGGAAGCAGAAAGGAGAGAGACTGCGGAGGAAGCAGGAAGCAAACCCATTGGCCAGAGGAAGTGGGAGGACCAGGAAGGGAACTAGACAGGTGAGAGGTGGCAGAGGGAGAAGGGAGTGGGTGCTCAGAGGGGGAAGAAATTAAGAGAAAGCATGGGAATTGTGCCTTTCGTCCATATTTCCATATTAAATTAGTATCTCACAATATAGTGAGTGAATAGCAAGTGAATACTCTCTCACCTGTGAGGCGGATGGCTTTAGGACCTCAGGAGTGTTTTCTCTTGTGTGAGTGCATGTACGTAAGATGCTGTCGTTAAAGTTGCAGCTGCAGTTCCGTTATCTTAAGGGCTTCCCTTCTCCATTTATATTAAACATGCGCGTGACAGAGAGAACATACGCCCGAATTTATGGAGGAGATAGGGCCTGATTCTGATCTCACACTGATGTAAACACCGTTGTACTCGTGAGAAGAGAATTAGGACTCCATCCTGGAAAATAGAAATTTCCCTAGGCTAAAATGTGATAGTGCTGGTCTCAGCACAGAGGTTACTTTTTTATTTCTTCTTCCAAATTTGAAAAAGACCAGTTTGCTTATAATCAGGTTATAGGATTACAAAGTTAACAGATGTCCTGGTTTCAGATGCGCTTTTGCACACATATCACTCAACAAAAAATTGAATGTATCAACAGTAGAGATGTTGACTTTTGATATCAGCTATTGCACATGTTCAGAGAATATTTTTAAAACAAATTTAATGAAGATTTTTAGCATGTTACTGTTTGGGCAAATAATGCCTGTTTTAAAAACAAGTATAAATACACATTTTTCCTGTAGACTAGAATAAGTCCAAATCTAAAAGCCTGATCTTATTCAATTAAAATCATTTTACAAATGGATGCAATGGGCCAAATTCTGCCCTGTACAGTCTCACTGAAGTCAGTGGCTCAAATTATCTGCCTAAATCTGAGTTTACTCTTCATATTTCAGTTACTGCAAAGGAGTAGCTTCAGTCCCTTTGGAATATTTTGCAGATCCATCCATCAGAGAAGCAAAACATAGGGCCAAATTCTGTGCTGACTGACAATGAAATCAATGGAGGCAGCACAGGGTGTAAGTCAGCATAGAATCTGCTCTCCTAAGAAAGAATTGAACACTGTTCAAATAACATGAAAGGTGGGACTCAAACTGACCAAAGCAAGTTATTCTGAGCTAGGAGCAGTGTTTCATCCCTAACTAGCACTCTTATAAATAAGATGATCCTTGCCATCAGTTAATGATATCCCATTATTATCATTAACTCCCTGCTCCTTTTCTTTATTATTTGATCAATTTTTTCCTGTGCGTATCTCAAATGAATTTTTGTACCCACTTGGTGTAGACAGGTGATTGCGTCTTTGGACCAAATTCTGTGCTGAGGCCAGTGGGAGTTTTACCTGAATAAAGAGGGCAGGATTTAGCCCAAAGTGTGCAAAGATCTGTTAATTTCAGAGTCACTGCATCACAAAGTAGAACTGGGTGGGCAAAAAGAAACATTCTCTTCAGCTCTAAGGCATATTGTGGACAGAGCTATCAAGTCATGGTATAGTGTTTTAGGAAGGCTGTCGTTCTGCAAAGCCTTTGTTGGTTCTAAATCATTCTGTTGCTCTTCTGTCTTCCTAGCATTAGGGAAAAAGTTCTTTATTTACTTTTGCTGCTACGTGCAGAGGTGAGATTTCACTGACTTCAGCTTTGCAGAGAGTACTGGGTGTTCTGCTAATGTGCATATTGATGTACCTTGTAGCTTCCAAAATGATGAAAGAGCATATTGCTTATTTCCACAACGAGGAAGTAAAGAGAAATTTTACAACAACCTCTTGTTTTACCTGGGGAATTTCTCCCCAGGTGATAGAGGTAAGGAACATCTGATTTTTGCAATATGAATGTAAAATAAATAAATAAATACAACACAAGTAAAGTTTTTAGCCTAGGCAATAATACTTTTTCCACTAGCACCCAGATCTGATATAGCTTTAATTTGAATTCATCCCTGTCCACTGCAGCTAAAAGATGGAGGTGCTATTATGAAACCTTTTTTGAATTTGCTTTATTCACTGTTTACTACGCTGGGCTGACATGATATGATTTGTGCATTGCGGGGTCACAACAAGCTACTTGCAGGACAATTTGCTGAATCAAGAGGGTGATTGTGTCTGGTGCCAGTCAGTCGCAATTAGGGCCAGGATCAGGGAGGCCCAGAGCTTGTGTATCGTCTTGGGCAAGCTTCATAGAAATCAGCTCACCTGAAACTAATTGTCACAACAGAGACCTTATGCAAATGAGCCCTAGGGTTAGCGTGGGAAAAGAAAAACTGTCGCAAAGATAGGTGACCTGCTGAGCAGGGGGTCTGTTGCTGGGGAAATCTTTGTTCAATGAGTTAAAAAAATGTTCTCATTGTTCAAAATCCAAGAAAACGTAGCAGATACTCTCACTAAGAAAGCGTGGCGAGCACACTCATCTGAAAGTCGAATAAAGTGGCAGCCAGTTTTTGAGCCTGTAATAAATTGGAAGTCTTTATTCTTTATACAGGCTGCAGCAGAAAAATATTTTTTCTTTGAAAAGGGGCTTTTAAAGTTTAGATACTTGTAGTTAGCCACAGTTTAAAACTTAACTGCCTGTCAAATCTTTTGCCTGCCTAAAACTTAACTGTCAAATCTTTTGCCTGCCTAACCTGTTGGAATTCAGAACACTTTCTGTACCTGAAATTTAAGCAATTTATTTGTTTTTTTTAAAAAAGATATAAATCTACTTTTCTGTATCTGAAAGTTCTTATTTTATAAACATGAACTGTTTGGTTTCTGAAGCCATTAGATTTCAAAGTTAGAAACATACTTCTTGCATTGGGAGAGCAAATCAGTGAATGTATTCTCCCTTCTTTAAAACCCTTCTGGGTTGTTTCTTTAGAACTTAGAACATCTTGTATCTTGTATATTCTAAAATGGCTAATGAGAACGAGATGGGAAGGTTAGAATGTTGGAAAGAAAACCATGAATTAGGAACATTTAATGACATGCTCCTTGACATTTGAATGTGAAAGCTGTTATTTCTGACATGTTTCCCCTACCTCTTTTCCCCCCTCCCTATTCTTGTCTCCCTCCAACATGTAAAAGAGGGCATAATTTTCAGAAAACATGTTTCAGAAAATATGTCTTGTTCGCTTCTTCCTGTTTAACCATTTTTACGGGGGTTACTCAACATATTTTAAAATTGAAACACCACCTATATAATACAGTGCAGAACTGATGATTTATATTGTAGTTTATGCTGTCAATGGGAAATTCAAAAGAAAGGGACGTATTTATGCAATAGACTCAAATGATGAAATGCAAATATCCTATGAACTCATACAAATTAGAGGCAGCTAGGGTATTTTTGCATGTAATACTTTTTCAAAGGGTGGGGGGAGTGAAGGTAGTAAAAAATACACAAATTGCTGAGACAAGAGTTACTTTGCGCTATCATTGAATGCAAAAGAAAACTTATTTTGTTTGGCTAATGACTAGATCTGTGCTTTCATTGTGGTTTCTTTAAAGGGATGAAACTTGGATGTGTATCAGATCAGCAAGTTCTGAAATTAACTTCCTAGCCACCAAACATCATGAAATAAGGATGGCTTAAAAGTAGTGCAGCTTAATCACCAACTTTTTTTCTCTCTCTCTTTTGTCCCTTTACCACTGTCTGAAATAATTTCCACAAATAGGAGACGTTTCACAGTGGGTATGAAGCGCTCAGCTTTCACTCATCAAACTTTAATCGGAACTGCATTTTAGTTTTTGAATAAAGAACACTTAAAAAATTTAGATGCAAATTATTTTGCATTATTCATGCTCTAAGTGTCCTTGTAGATTTAAACACTTCTGAGGCCACCTTGATTCAAGTAATTACCTAGGCCCTCACTGCTCCATCATGAATAAGGTATTTTGTACAAGTAAAGTATGCACCCGATGAGCTTTTAAAGTGGCTTTACACTGAACTTGTGTATTGCTTCTTGTGCATGAGTGATTCGAACATGCGTCGCAATCTGTCTCAGGTGGGAAATCCTGGCAGAGCATCCATGAGTGACGGAATGAAGCTTAAGAGTCTCAACACACACTATTTCTTTGTCTTCTCTTAAGAATCTCCAAGTGATTCTCTTGCTCGAGTCTTGTGGCTTGTGTTAAAAATCTAAGGAAGAAATAGCATCTAGCAGGGAAAGAAATGACAGTAATTTTTAACTTAACTCTTTGCCTCCCATACTTGTGCCCATTCTCCTGCTGCCTGAGCTCAGTCACTTAAGGCTTTCACATAAGATTGTACAAGTCTTTCTACTTTTATGCAGCATTGTACATCTGCCTCCCCATCTGTCTGCCTAGGCTCTCTCACATATCAGAGCAAGGTACCACCTGAGCGGTATTTTTCACACAATAGAACTGGCTCAGTACTAAGCACAACAGCTGAAGCCTGTCTACAGCAGAAATAGCTAAACACAGAGAGAGAGAGAAAGCGAGAGAGAGAAAGAATAAGCAAAATGCACTTGCAAGAGTTAAATATAATTGGCTGGACCTTGTAGTGGGCGTTTGTTATAAAGTGTCCATGTTTTTTTCTTTCTTTTCCAGCTACATTGCTTTGAAGAATCATAGGAATTTTATGATGTGCTATGGGAGTACCACTGGCAGAGATTACAGTAAAGGGGTTAAAGTTGGTTTATGTTAAAAAAATTATGCAGAAACCAATAAAAATAAACACACTCCAGTAGACTAAACTTGCTGGGCTTTTAGTTTTAGCTTAACAATAGAAGTTTAGATGAAATCCAACATTGCAGCTTTTAGAAAATTAGTTGACACTCATAGTTGATCATCTTTACTACACAGCGGTATAATTAATATTTAAACATTCTAATAATGTAGCTTGCTTTGCATGCACTTTTCAGCCCCACCACAGTATATTTTATCTGGAATAGTGCTAGCATTTTGTAAGGTAATGTCATTTTTTAAAGTTATATTTAAAATAGGATATTACCCTCAACTCACTGTAGGAGAAATATCAATAGGACAATAGGCAGGTTTGGTATGTCAGCTTATGATTAAAACAAGTATTTACTGCAGACAATAGAAATATGTAAGAGGCTACCTTATTTGCCATCACCATAAAATAAATACACCCAGAGAATAGTGGTTTAGAAAGCTGTCTTTGGTTGTTCATTTTTCCTTTTAGTGTCTGTAATAAGAGGAACTTTTTAATATCTAGATGTGGTGAGAAATCAGGCAGTGACCCAGAGATCTGTGAAATACTGAACCTCTGACACTCGCTCATTTAGAGCTAGAGAACATTTAATAAAGAAGTCAGGCAAGTAAAAAATAAAGTATAGAGTTTTCACATGAGTATTGTCTGGGTTAAGACTTATGTCTTCCTAGCAACTTAGTAAATTGGAGAGAAATCATCGACATGGGAAAGGCCTGAGCTAGTTTATTTACATATGAGAACTTTCTTCCTCTTCTAGTCTCAGGACTGTAGGTGGCAAGGAAAAGTTGTTTCAGGTGCTGCACTCATCAGTATAATCCCTTGGATGAAAGCAAGGTGCCCTTTATTCTTGGTCTTCTTATAATTTGTATAGCAGGAAACAATGTTCTTCTTTTCTGAGCTAATTTAAACCGGCTTCAGTGGCCTAGTCCTGCAACCCTTTCACACGCACGGCTCTCACTGATGTGAATTTAGTGTTCATAGCCATATAGGACTGGGGATTAAGTGCATATTATTTATCAGCAGAGATTTATTTGTTTGTTCCATAAAAAAACAGGTACAATAAGCTAAAAACCGTTGTCAAGATCAACCCAGGTTTACCTTTTGGAGACCAACATGCTGTGGGCAGTTTGCCCAGTTGAAAAACGTGTAAAATATTCACAATGAAACACAAAACTACCAAATCCTCAATTCCCTCTCTGGCTGGTTGGAACAGCAAAAAGGCAACCTGGGGATTCCTGTTGCACAAGTAGAGTTGATGGCCCTTGCAATTCCCGGTGCAGGAGGTGTGTTAGGGTATGGCCACTGAGCAACTGCTAGCTGGAGTGCTAGCCCGTTGTGGGCCACTGCGTCAGATGAAACTGCTATTCCACAGGGCAGAGGAGTGCAAAGGTGTCTTAAAATTTTGGTGCAGTTAAGGATCTGGCCATTTGTTTTGTCACATTTCATTGCAAGCTTGAAACCAGATTCATTTCTGTGCACAACATTAATAAAGTGCACGGGTTTTTCAAGCAATAATGTCCTTTCATTAGAACTGTGCATCCATTCAGGTGGTTTTATGTTAATTGAAAAATAGCCATTTCCTTAACATGTCAGAAAAAGGAAGATTTCACCAAACAGGAAACATTTTCATGCCGAATGCCACTAAATAAAAATGTTCAGTGTCATATTGCTCTCATCCAGTATTAGGACTTCATCCAGCTTCTCTGGACACCAATGGGAGTTTTTTCATTTACTTCAAAATGAGCAGGAGCAGGCTCGGCTCTTCGAGTTCTTCACGTGCAATGACTATATGAAATAGACCATAGTAGTCACACAGTGTCCCACACGGTACAAGACTGGGAGATTGCACATTGCCCAGATCTTTCTGTAATTTATACTATGCACTATGCACTGTGCACTGTGTTATTTAACTCTGTGAGCAGTTTTTATGGAAGACATTACTGCAAGTAAAACAAAGATGCATTGTATTGACAACGGCATGTCAATGCTGCATGCAGGTTGTATATTCATAGGGCAGTGATGGGAGTGGGACTTGCAGGAAATTAGATAAATAACAAATATAAAGTATATAATAATTGCTTACAATATGACTATAACTTCCAACCGTGCAGTATTGCACAAGGCACACATAGCAAACTACATTTAAAGGCTTCTCCTCTTCTTATTTTTCAAGTGAGAAAAAAGTAATATTTAGAGATTCTTAGATAGAGGCATTTGTGCTTCAGATGTTAACAAACTGCCTCTGATGGTTTGATTGGTTTGTTCTTTATCGGGTTTTGTTCAGTGAAGCAGTTGCACGCACCTTGCCCACAAAGAACTAAAAGAGTGTGAACTATTTTAAACCTGCTCCTGAGGTGGTAAAAACGAGATAAGTTCTAACCTATCTGATATCTCACTTGTGTGTTTGACATCTATGTCCAGAAATGGATAACATTTAAAGCATTTTTCATATGCTCATCTCAACCTGCACAGCAAACAAAACATAGAGAAGAGAGTAGAGGAGTAAAGTTAAGACTTTTCTATCACAAGTCTATTTCTTACATTACTTAAAAGATAGCACTTCTTTTTTTAAACAAAATATATGTATTTTTACTGTCTTAAAGACAATTCTGCAATAGAGTTTGATTTCAACATTAGCCTTATGGCAGTCATGTGGGAGTGAGATTGTGGGATATGGAACAAAAGTCTTTGAGCCAAAGGAGGCCTTCTGAGCATAATGATTCTTATTTAAATTAGTGGATGTGTTATTACTCAGCTGAGGAGTGGAGAATAAAACCTATAAAAGAATATTTATTTAAAACCATGCTCACCTGAATTGTAGATGAAGAAAAATAGTTTGCAGCTTGTAAAATGGACAAATATTTTCAATGATTATCCTATTAAGCAATCCTCACTCATTTATTTATGCTTTTAATTTTTAAAAGTTGTTTTTCTTGTTGACATGTTTCTTGTTTGACTTGTTGTCAATTGATTTGTAAATGTGCTTAAAGTTACTTTGTATATTACAATGACTGCCACCTCTTCAAACTCACTTAGAATTTAGCAAACTTCTTTGCCAATGGGTGAAAGTACAGTGCATTATATATGGATAAGAAAAGGAACAGTCATTATGGTGCATGTGTGAAAAGGAATGTTTTTTGTTAAAGCTGAGCAGTGAGTGGAGGAGCCCACAGTGAATCATAGTGTGTGTGCATGTATGTGTGTGAGAATCTGTGTGCGTGTAACTTCTAGAAATGTTAGCCAGGAACCTGCCAGTGATACTCGCCTGTGAAACCTGAGAAGATTTATAACAAGTAGGTAATAGTTACAGGCCTGTGTGAGGAGAGCATGAACTAAAATTCATGCTGTGGCAGAACATAGGTTTTAAGGGGAAAGGGAAAACCTGGGGGTCTTGTTTCTTCACAGATCTCCTACACATTTAAAAGGGTACTGAGCTGGCATCAGGTAACATTCAACAGCTCTCTAGGATTTAAAAAGAATCAAACAGTACATTTGGAGACCACCCCAGCATTTTGAAGAGCATTCTTTGTGTTTGAAAATCCGCACACTCGCAAGCATCATGACAAGGAGTGAGCTTCCCAACTTATCAGCCAGCAGACTTTGTCAAATGAAATAAATAAAGCAACCAAAATAAAGTGAGACAAAGGGCCTGATTCTCCTCTCATTCACACCTGTTTTACCTCCATTAACTTCCATGTAGTAAGCTACTCTTGATGTACTTTGGTGTGAGAGGACAATTGAGCTCTGAATTTTATTTTGACTCTACTTATATGAGTGTTTAAATAGCACTTGCCTAAATGTTGTAAAACCATAACATACCCTCCTGTGGAATTTAAAGGGAGGGATTCTTGGTGCATTAAGTCAGGTAAATAGCACAGTAAGATTCAATAATATAGTCATGGATGAATTGGAGGAGATGTCGGGCCAGACCCTTCTCTCCCTGATCCACCAACAGGGCCACTCATTTAAGTAAGGTGAGAAGGATTCAGTCCATTAGCTTTTATTTTTTATGAGGAACAACCAAAGCATTACAGATTGAGTTTGTCAATTTATAACCAATAAACATAAAAATGGAAATGTCTTCTCCAACGCAGGGGTTATTCATGCTGCACTTGTTTCTTTCTGTGGTTTCTATAAGTTTAATTTCAAGGAAAGCATGTGATACGGCTTGTTTGTAAAAAGTTTTTATTTTATGGGGACCCATTTTTATTGAATTAATTTAATAGAGAATGAGCATGAGTGTTTTATCGGGACACTCCAGCTGACATGTTTTGGTCAGGGGTATCCAGAGTGTACTTTTTAGGTGTAACTTTAAGTTTCCTTGTAATAAGTGTAACGGTGAGGAAGGGGAAGAAGAGTTAGTTTGTCATTAACATTCTTCAATTCTGGAGCCCATCAGGAGGTAGATAAGGTAGCACAGGGTCCATCCACCTCCCCAGCCGCAGGAGGACAATGCCTGGAATGTTTGCAATGTGTTTCTATTTTTGTCCATACCTATGTGTGGCCATCCATCTGGTCTTAATCAATCAGTCTCATCCAAGAGCTTTGCTGTTCTCCCAGCTGAAATAATACACTTCTTCATCAGAGCTCTGCCTCAAGGAGGGTCACTGCTCATGATTCCCCAGACAAGGCATATTAACAAGACTTACATATTTGTAAACATAGGTAAACCCAAGAGGGGTGGTTGGAAAGGAACATTTTGAAATATGAATATTTTATGAATAAACCACTGTGATATTTACTTAGCAATATTACATAGCAAAACTTGATGAAGTACTGGAGTTACATTTATTTTAGCAAAAAATCTCAGAAGCACAGAGACAAAGATAAATGATGGAGAAATGAATGATCCACCACCCTCTTTAATCAGAGGAAGTGTGTATAAAATATGTTTCTCAAAGAGCAGGGAAAGTGGGCGGTGAGCACTGTAAAATGTGCCATTTATTTATTTAGATTGCACATCAGGAGATGAAACAAATGAAAACTCTGACTTGTTAATAATTTACATTTAAGTGGAAAATTCTTACATGCTGTTAAGATACCTCCAAGACCTGACACTGCAAATGCAAATAATTTACTTTCTTTGTGTGCAGACGATTCAGCTTGTCTGGAAAAAAAAATTCAAATAAGTGTTCAGGGGGCAATCAAAACCAGGATACATTTACACTCCTATAATTACATTTATTAATTTCGGATGACTCTTTTGAAGCATTCATGTAGCTGACCTCTCCATTCATCAGGTGTTCCTTGCTGAGAATCTGCTGGGCATACCTCACAACCTAGGAGGTAGGAGATGCAAAAAAGGGGGATTTCTTTTCAAAAAGCAGCACTATTACTTTTCCCCTAACAGCTTATGCAAAAAGTTTTGTGGGGGAGAAAAAAGCCCAAGCAAAAAAGAGGAGTGTGCATAACAATAACTACCTCTGTCCCTTCTGTTTTTGTTCTTTTCATGTCAGGGAACTTTTTAGCTGTGCTGCCTGGGTAACTGCTCTGGAAGGTTGGAATATCTCTTGTTGAAGGAGGTTTGTGATTGAGGGCCCTCTGACACAACCTTTTGTTGCACTGAGGTGTTTGATCCTCTTTTCCTTTCTTCTAAAACCAATCCCATCCCTTTAAAAAATGGATAACCAGCACTTCTTTTACTTATTGTCAGCTTTTGGAAAGTTACTGTGGGGGGTTGTAGAAGTTTAACTAGTTAACCCCTTGCATACTGATCTCTTTCTGACATGATACTTTTTTCTTTTTGTTAAACATGGAATAGTTTCAGAGCCGTGTCAGGTATGCAAATCCTCTTTCGTATCAAACCATGTGATTCACAGGCTTTGGGCTGCACATAGTTTTCTTGTAGATCTTTGTTTTGCCTCACCCCGCAGACCTTACTCAGGCAAAACTGCCCATTATAATTAAAGGGATGCTAGCTTCAGCATGGACTGCAGGATCAGTCTCAAAATCAGGGTGTGGGCAATTCAAGTGCAGTGAAGATTCAAAATGATTCACAATTTGAAATGGTAGATTCCCTTATCTTTCCTTAAACTGAAACTTCTGCGAGTCATCACAGGCACAAGCTGATCTGATATACTCATTTTCTTGCTCTGTGAGACAGGCTCTCGATAATAAGAATTCACAGAGAGTTACTCTTGAAAACTATGTGGTGAAATCTGAAAGTAACAAAGGAAGAGCACCTTAAAATGAAAATTGCAGTGTGTTTGCTCACGAAGAGCCTTGTGATTAAATGCTGGATATTTTTTTTCAAAGAAAAAAAAAAGGGCCACAACCCAGGCTACAGGAAAGAAAAGCAGCTTAAATGGATTATTTAACAAAAAGCAACTTATGGCTCCTAGATAGTGACCTACATTCTGCACACAATGATGATGTTTTACGGTGGTGATAGGGTTAATAACCTAACATCATTCATGTAGTGTTTTTTGAAAATTGAATTTTACTGCTACAAAGTAAATGTAACAGCCCTCTGGAGACAATATTACAGGCACTTTATTGTTTGCTAAGCTGATGTCATCTTTCTACGGACTGACTTTAAAACAAAGGCTGAACATTTATTACAAATATCACTGTGTGAAAGGAAATCTACTGAAATATTGTTTAGAAGGTGAACTGATAAAAAATTGTATTAATACTTGGCTTTGATTATCTGCAAAGTAATGCCTGGAGAATATTTCCCACGTGACCCTTTTTCAACATAAATTTTTATCTTCGATATTCACATGCTCATTTTTAAATATGATCCATCTCTGAGTATGTGTTTCTTTAAATTTGTTTTATGATATACTTTAAAATTCATTCATAACTCTTCACAGCTTCTTTGTAAGAATACAGATGAGATTTTGATTGGAATCTAAACTGTTCCCCTCAAAGCTGTTTTATACAGAGTCATGGCCTGTTCATTGAAATCAGTGGAACTACTCGTGTGAGTAAAACCAACAAGGTTTTACCATCAGGGACATGCTTGGGACCTGATCCTGCTACCATTCTGAATTAGGGAATTCAGGCCCAGTGCATGCATTAAAGTCAGCATTTTCAAACCTGAATGCCTAAAGTTAGGCACCTAAATACAAGTGGTTTGATTTTTCAAAGATACTGAGAACGTTGATGTTCTCAAAGGCTTCAACAGGATTTGTGGGATATTTAATGCTTAAGAAAATCAACCCGTGTATTTTTAGGTGACTAAATATGGGTTTAGGAGCTTAATATGAATCACCCATCTTTGAAAATGTTGTCCTTAGTTCTTTGTAAATGACACAGAACCTTCTGAGTTTATTTATGAGTTTCATTCATACATATAAAATATCTGTCAAGTGAGCAAAATACCTTGCCAGAGTAAATGATTTATTTCCAAAAACCCTAATGTTCATAAAAGTTAGAATTTTCTTTTATGTTTCTTCACTTAGAGCAAATTAATGATTATTTTAAAGTAATTACTACAGTAAGGAAAAGGTATTCTCATATATTACAATATCACTGATGTGGCTTTTGAGGGTGACATACAAAAAGAGGAAAACAGCTTTATGGGAAAGGGGCCTGTGCAGCTGAATAGCTAATCTGTGTTGAAGAAAGGTTCCAAAAGTAGTGTAGGGAAAAAGAAACACGTTTAGAAAGTGCATACAGAAATTACAAATAAAACTTGTAATTTTATGGGAGAGCTGTGATATTAGTATTTCTTTCTGAAGTTTGAATAGATGCAATACATACTGAATGAGTGGGAACATTCACCTATACTACTAAGCAGAGGTTTATATTCACAACCTCTTCTTAAATATTTAATGCTAACAGACTGTGGCAGCCTCTATCACTGGGATTAAAACTGGCAATTGGACTACAACGATTTACTTTTAATATCCTCAGAGCAAAGTTTTTAGATTGCCAACAGTTATCAAAGAGCATCTTGCCTGTTTCACTAATGGTCACATTCTTAGATGGTTGAATATTATTTTGCGTGTCAAGCCAATCTATCTGGCATACAATCCAACATCCTTCAAGTTGTGCTGCATGGCATTTTTGTTTAAATCTTTGGAGTTGCTCACATAGGTTTAATCCTGACACAAACAATACTCATGTTGACATCAGTGGGGGTTGCATGTAGGTAGTACTGCAAAATCAGGCCTTAAATTAAAATTAAAAAGAGATATATTGTTTAAAAATATAATCAAGAACTATGCATTTTCTGTTTAACTAATGTGTGAAGGTGACCTAAAATGGATCCAAACACAGTTCAAACAAGATCCAAATGTTCTCAGAACCTTTGGAACTTTCCAAATATCTGAGGTACATGGCAGAATATTCTTCCTCACAGTACCTGCTAGACAGACTGACTCATTGGCAAAATGGGGCCCAAGTGCCTGATCCAAAGCCCATTGAAGTCAATGGAATGGCTCCCATTGACTTTGGGTTAGACCCTAAATTCATTTTCACAAAGAGTATCCTCAGCCGACCTTCAGGTGCAGTCCTGATAATAGCCTCTAAACTTTAAAAGGTGACTTTATGTCAAAAAAATGGAAAACAATGGTTTTCTCCAATAATTTTTCCAATCTGTGTGAGTTACAGGGGGGGGGGGAAATTAGCTGCAGGTGTCAGTAGTTGCAATCCCCTTGAAAGTCAATGGACTTGGACCCGCTAATGCCAGCTGTGAGTCTGACCTACAGTGTTCAACTGCCCTTTAATCTCAAGGTTAACAAGATAAATATATAGATATACAATATACAGTATGTGCCTTTAAATTTACCAATGCTGCTAATGGACGATGCTAGGGTATCTCCTCTCTAGCTCACATGCAACAATTGTTTCAATTGCTTTGAAGTCAAACATGTTTTATGCTCTTTAGAAGTGTCTCCCGCAGTAGACAGTACTTGGTTGTAATGAATATAAAGGTGATTCTTTATTGAGGCTGCGGGACACAGACAGGATTCTGAAGTTCACTAGCTCGTAGGCTGACTAGGCAAGCCCTAGTATCACTACACAGAGGTCTCTCTAACTCCCAACCTAGATTTTGTTGTCACAGAAAGGAGTGATAAATACTGTACATAAAGCATACAAGAAGGAAAAATATCTTTTCTTTACAGAGGAAATGTCGAAACAGAGAGCCAGGTTATACAATCAAAATTTCTTCATTATTTTAGTTGTACTAGAGTTCAAAGAAGGTTTTATTTTTTAAAAAATATTAGTATAATCACACACTTGAACATAAGAATTAGGTTTTTTTACAGTGAGATAGAAAAACCCAAAATCTTTAGGAACAATTTCAGAATAACCAGAGAAAAAGAAACCGTTCCTTATGTCAGTCTTGTTAGAGAGGGATTAAGAAACTGGCAATTATTTTGGCGACCTTAATTGTTGCTCTGGAGGAAAATATGTAATTAGAGCACGTTCATAGGCCTGCACACCTGCAGCACATCCTACAGTATAATGTCAGCTTTCAGTGCTTGCTGGTGCCAGGTTCTATCACAACCAGTCACAGTGATGCTCTGAGAACATTTCGGACTCATGTAATGTGGCTTCTGTGTATGAAAGAAGCAGGCATTTACACTGCCATACAATGGAGTGCATTACTGCAACACTGGTTTCATTATTTTCTGACGCCTACCTTCAGCACTGCTCTGGTTTACTCAGTTTGAGGTTTTATTGTTATGGTATAATAGTCCTGTACATTTCTGAAATTCTCTTATTATTCATCTTATTAATACAGTTCTGGCTTGATTATCAGGCTGCAGTTGTGAAGGGGAAGATTCAGAGTCTTAGCTAAGTCAGAAGCTGGGTACATTTGTGGCATAATAAGAACAATTGTTTGACATGAGTTAGATATTCTGCACGTATGCATACACTGTATCTACAGATGCCAATATGCATACGTAGCTATGGTGTATTTTGCTACCGCTACATCTAAAGAAAGTGAGAAACATTCTGACCAATACTAAAATTTTGAGGGATCGGTGAAACAGCATCTTGTGACATTCTTCCGGCCTCTTTTTTTCGAGTAGTTTCTATTAAAAAAAAATCTCTGAGGTTTGGAAAGCTAGTTAAAATAAAGGAATAGTAGAGGGAATAACTGTCTTCCAGCTAAATTCAGTAATCTGGCATGCTGATAGTTAACAGACTTCTCCCCCTCAGGGAGATACACTGTATTTTGCTATCTGACATGTTGTCATATATAAAGAAATCAATTGGTAATTAAATGATGCACCTTGTGAAGATGACAAAAGGCATTTGGTTGCGAAAAGAGAACTGGGTTGTGAGGGGTTTGTAATGAAGGCCTAATGACTATTCATAAGAGATTTTCAGTCCGTTGATCCACTTGACTGGAAAGTTCTGCCCTGGAGAGTTAGTGCTGTCAGTTTCTCTCACCTCAGAAAGCCGCCGCAATCGACGGTGTAGAGTATGAGCGAGAAATTATCTAGTTGTTGCTTCAGGCCTGTCTTAGGTCACATGCAGAAGGCACACATCTGGCTTCCTGTAGGTGCAACCTCAGGACATAAACTTTGACTAATTTTTAAACTATAAATATGTAAGACTGACACTGAATAAGTTACCTTTTATTCATATTTTAATATATTTTATAGCACATCAAAGTCTTTTAGTGAAGCTACCATTTTGGACTCTCAATTGCTATTCAGATTTCAGTAATGTCATTTTTCTGTCATGTGCTAGGGAACATTTTAGGCAGTTTCTGTGGCTCAGATGCTACCCATGTTACCTTTTATCTCCCTGTTTACAACCAACTGACCAGTCAGAATTATTTGTCTAAGGTCACCTACAATGAGACTTGATGGAGGTATCAAGAGGCATTTCAGAACTCCACAGACTTTGCCCTTACTGGAGTCTTTTCATGTTATAAATATCTCAGGTCACTAGTATCCAGGGTAATGGAACCAAACCATTGATAAGTCCTTCTTTCAAGATCTTTCCTCATCCTTTTCCTCTGTAAGAAGTCCTTTAGATGAGGAATGTTTGTGCCTGGCATGCCAGGATGCAGAAGCTCATAGTTTCTAGAAAAAAAAGGGTCCTGGATATATTCATGATACCAGGAACTGAACTGTAATTTTTGAGAGTGCAGATATGAGCATACTCCTGTGATGTGAATTTGAGGGTCTAGTCTAGAGCCCATACTGCAGCTTTGAAATGGGCAAATGTCTCCATCCAGAAAATCATAAAACATAATTAAAACCAAAAGGGAAAAACAAATTGGAAGACTGTTCTGAGGTATGAGATGTCACACATTATTGGTGATCTCCTATAGAACTCCTGTGCAAAGGTAGTACCCAGGGAACTCTGTACATATTTGCTTTTGAAAAGTGACCCTCCACATTATCTTATCAAGCAGCTAACCTTATCAAAGGTAAATATGTTTATCACCTCATTAAGCTTTTTTCCACGGGCACTTGAAAGCAGTATTTGTGGACAAAAACCTGTCAAAGGCATTATTTGAGACGTGTACTAGGACAGTATGGCAAACTTCAGAGGTTTCAATCTGTCAGTAATGGAGAAGCAAAGTAATTCAATACATTATGTGTATTTGAGAAGACCTCACTGGTTTCCTTTTTGTGTATTGTGGTTACTGAATTTTGCTGCCTTGTTTGCCAGAGCTCACAAGGTGGACCAAATGAATGGACAAATGCCAAAAAAACTATTATGTTTATTAACGTACATTGATTGCTTGTTTAGGGTATAAAACAAATTAAAAAATACATTAGTATTTAAACCTTTTCATAGCTGGGCTAATGACTACTTGTAATATAGTGTCTAGTAAAGGACATTCTACAATACCTGTAAGTCCTGGCTTTATTGTCAAATTAGTTGACTTTAATTTAAAAGGTTTGTTGCTATTGGAAGAAATGTTTATTTCTTTAAATGATAACCTGGCTTGTAATATTCAATCAATTAGTTAGACTCTGACTCACAATTTCAATGGGGCTATTCACAAAGTGAGACTGCACCTATCCCCCCAAGGAAGGAGCTGGAGTTTGTTGCCCTCTCCATAGAAAAGGAGCGGGGTGGGGGGGTTGGGGGGTGGGAGGGAGGACTATACTGAAACTGGAAGGTCCCAGAACTATCTGCACAGAGGTTGTATGCCTCTGAGCTGGCCCCAGGTGGCTCCCGCTTCCCCAGCTACCTGGCTGCACAGATCCATTGGAAAGGATCTACCCTGGATTTCCCCAGGTATAGCTCCCTCCTGAACCAGCTACATTCCCAAGAAAGGGGGGGGAAAGGGGGTCAGCATAAAAAGATAATACAGCCTAGACTGCTTCTCCGTCCATGCAGTCTCCACCTTCTCCTCAGCACAGATTCTAGACTCACCGAGCACTGTTCTCAGGATCCACTGGCTAGGTTAGGGACAGTGTTGTGTGGCCATTTGAGCCCATTCTTTCTGGAAAGGGGGAGAATGAGTCTCAGTGTTCTCTTTCCCTGTTCCTATACATTATTTAAGATCCCTCGCTGTGATTTGTCCACAGCATGGCAATACTCATTCAATGGTGACCCTGCTGATAGCTGAGACAGGACATCTGGGATTCCATCACAAAACTGTTTACTATGTACAAGAAGCCACTAAATAATGTTATTGTGTCTCTTTTAAGCAAGAAAGTTATGGCATTTTAAGTTGAGGGAAATATCACCCAGAATGGTGTTAGAAGTGCTGCCAAATAGCAAAGTGTAGGCCATAGAGTAAATAGGACTTTGTGACACCTTGACCTTTCAGGTTTTATAGCAATTGTTTATAATGCTGGACTCACCACTAAAATATGTCTTCAAAAAATGGTGTGCTTGAGCTGTATTTTGCCGAACTCATGCTCTCTTTATGTTTTACATAGATGTCCCCCTATGTTAGGTTTATTTATTTAAACAATTTTTAATTTTCTCCCTTTGCCTTCTTATCTATAAGCATGGACTATCACAAAGATTTACCAATATGGTTCCCATGCTTAACTGGTATCCTTCAGAATTCTCTAATATTACCTCTGAACATGGTTTAGAATGTGAATGAAGTTGCTCCAAAGGACATTTTTTCCAATTTTTGGTTTCCGTTCTGCACACAAAGGCAAAGACGCCATTGCCTTAAAGAATGTATAAGAATTTTAAAAATAATTGATTTCAAGTCCACAAAAGTTCCCATATTGTAGCTCTCAGGAACTACACTCATAAAATATCCCTATAAACTTATCTCAGTACTGTGAGGCCCTATTGGAACTAATGGGGCCTGACAGTTTTTCAGTTAAAAATATACATAAGGGTCACTTTCCCTTAAATTATCTATTGTACACCAGCTGTTCTTAACTGCAACAGTCTTACTTTCTTCCCTTGCCTAAAATGGATAGCTTGTCTACAATGTCTATAGTAACTTCTGTAGATGGCATTTAAAGTCACTAGTTTGTCTTAAGCAATACCTTGGTGGCATTAATAATTTCAGGTGGAGTTTGTATTTGCATTTGTTTCTTCATTTCTGGAGAATGTTTGGATTGTTCATTTTGCTTGTTTCATGTCACAGCACTTGAGTTATATCATAATTTCTCATTTGCTGCACAACTTTATTCTATTTTTATGCTCCTGAGTGACGCTGCTTTAAGTGTCCATGAGTGGTACTTCCGTACTGTGAGCACTATCAGAAGCAACCTTAGGCAGATAAAACTCCTTCTCTTTTTGTTGGGGAGGGGGAAGGGGGTCATTGTCAAGGGCCTTTTTTCCTCTGGACTATTAAACCCATAGTTAGTGGAGCCTTTTTCATAAAGGGAGACTACACTTGGGGTCATGCTTATTTCAAAATCAAAGACTTCGTCCTCAAATGCTTCTCATTACTAGCCAAACTGAGCAGTGGTCATCTTTGCTCCGTAATTAGAAAAATCTGACATTTTAAAAAGATGTTCATAAAATGAAATATTTAAAGTTTTCCTCTCCTGATTTTGAAATTAAAAATAACTAACTTGCATGGTTCACATGGTACTTACATAAACCTGCCACCCTTATTTCCATAGATTAATGAATAGCAGAAAATACATGGCAAAGGTTTATGCTCACACTCTTTCCTGCCTTATCAGGGGTATTCTCTTTAATTATAATATAAGTGTGATTTAGTAGTTATTTTTGTAACCTGGCAGAGATACTGCATCTGTAGAGTTTGATTTTAGCATATATTAGCATCAGTGTAACAACTGATGACCTGTGCTTTCTGTACCTCTTAGCAATTAAGGAGCATATAGTATATAACGAGTTGCTGTAGAAACCTGATACAGCTGCCTATTGATGTTTATCATTAATTTATTTTAAAACCTGATTGATAATATATAGACTGCAGCAGCTGGACAAGATCACATATTGATTGCGATTACATGTTTCTCCTTCTCCATGATGTGATCTTGCAGGGTTTAGATGTATGACTATGAAACTGTTCTGTTTCCTTTCAGAAGGCTTGTAAACTCCTAAAACAGTAGAACACAGTTTGCAATTGTTGTGGTACTGAGGGGGTGGATAGGAGCTGGGGCTGCAGCCTTGTCCAGTTGTAGATAGAATAAAACTGACAATGATGCAATGGAGCTGGCATCTGGACAACTCTGTGGGATGAATGGTGCTGCTCTAGCAGTCCCTCCGGTGGTTGCAGGCCTTGTAATAGCTAGCGTAGGAAGAGTGGTGAAAACTGATATGCACTAATACTGCATGTATAAAACTTAACACTGGGGCCATAGCACAGGTGGGGGGTTCCTGTTTATTGATTTTTATGACTTTGTTAGAACATACAGCTAATGCTTCTATGCGGCAGGAGCTCTGGGAGTGCTCACCTCAGGTAATAAACCGTTCTGTACTTTGCAATAGGTCACAATTTACATGGGGGCTTACATTATGCTGTACAAAGCTGTGTGTCTCCCTTCCCATTTCCTTTTGTAGTGTGCTGCTAAGAGAGAAAGAAAATAACTTACTGCGTTTATTCTGAATTTTACAAAACTGTCCATTCCTGCTATGGAAATGGTCCCTTATTCTAATTACTCATATTTCCAAGAAAATTAGTCACACAAACTTATGTTATGTGTTGTCTCAGAGCTTGAAAGCAAATTAGGTTTCCAATAAGACAGTACATCAAACAAAGTAGCATGTTCTTGATGCAGATGACTTTTTTTTTTTTCGAATTATGGTTGGACATTTTTGGCAGACAGATTGTCTTTTACTCTATCAAAATGACAGTTTCTTTTGTAACTGCTACATTCATAATTAGAAGGAGAGAAGCAATCTGCCCAATTTAATATACTAAAAGAAGTTTAGTGTCTTGTGCTAGTAATTTCATTATTTTTAAATATGAATTAATTGTCTTAAAATAATATTGTTAGAAGTGTAACTAGTAGGATTATGGAGCTAATTCTTCTCTTTTTTAATCAAAGCTCCTATTAATGCACTTCAGATTAGATGTGAATTTTATTTTTGTGTCAGGTGTGTAGCTATAAGATTTAGGGGAACTTGGGGTAGGAGTTGGGATCTCTAGGTGAAAAAATTCAGTTCAACAAAAAATATAATCCCCCAAATTTGCTATAATCTTAAATTTTGCAAAGCTTTATTAAAGGTAATGAATGAAGAGACTAGATAGAGACTGGCAATGGAATAAGAGGTCATTCACTAAGTGCTGTGTGCAATTCACAAAGTTTGCTTCCTGGAATTTTGCACTGAATTTGTTGTGATTTTAGTTAGTGGGATTTAACACACGTACCTTAATTTCACTTGATTCACAGTGTTGATGAAAAGGTTATTTTATCATCAAAATCTTGCAAGTTTTCAATGCAAAAACCATGGCCCTGATCCTGCAATATGACTTCATTGGGTTTCTATGCAAACATATGGTTCCACGAGCACAGATGAAATTGCAGGACTATGATCAATATTGTCTCCAAAAAATTGATCCTTTTTTTTTTGCTCCAAAACAGGCCAGGTTTTGCCTGAAAAAAATTTATCCTGAAAATGGGCTGATTTTTGAATTCATATAAAACAATGTGAATAAGCTTGAATTTCAACTAATTTCACAGTTGCTTCTTAATAATTTGCTCATCTCTTTTCGCCTCTGTGTAAACACTAATTCAAATCTAGACTACCCAATTGTGACCAAAGGATGTTTCCATCTGATGACTGGTGGCCTGTGTGAAATTAGTTAGTTGTTTCACAACCATCAGTTCTTGGTACACAAGGGAGCACACCAGAAAATCCCACAATATAATTGGCATATGTTTTGGTAGCTTAATTAGTGAACCCAAGGATTAAATGCACCTGGAAGCCAAAGTATTCTGTCCTGTCAGATTTAAGGTCCATTGGCAAGGAAGCTTGAGAAAGCTGTTTCTAAAAGGAGGAGTTCACTCCTTATTCTGTTTTCACCCTTTTATGCTACTCTGGAAGACTAAATGCATAATGGGGAATACCCCTGCAGTAAAGGAAACCCCAAATAGCACCTAGCTGCTGGAATCACATTACAATTCCTCTCTTCTCCCCCCTTGCAGCCCTAGTATAGAATGTGGTGTGAACTTTGTGGGAAGGGATATGGACAAAGTCAGGTGCATTTTGGCTGTTCTCAGCTGCTGCAACAGCCCTTGGGGAACCATTGTAGAGAAACATCAGGTCAGGCGGCACTGAGGCTGCTGTAGCTTACTTTAGGGGGCATCCAGCTGATCCAAGAATATGGGAAGTATAAAGGTGATTTAAAGTTTGGCTGGAATGGGGAATTAGACCCCAGGCTGTAAATATGGTCTCTTTCACCACCTTTAAATTAATTTTTTTTTAAAAGAAAACACTTAAAAGCATGGGGTGGGAAGGTTTAAAGCCTCAATCCACATCCCCTATTTTACCTCTATACACTAGCAATATCCCTGAAGTTTATACCTTAAAACAATTCCTGAAAATAATTGTTTCCTCTGTTGCGTGCTCAGTGCATATTCATCCTCTTTGCTGCTCCTCTGCCTTTCACTCTGGTACCTCTTTGGCCCTCGCCCCTAGCCGCCCTCTCCACAACAAAAAGACTCATCACGTTCAGAATGAAATCATTATGACACAGCGACCTTGTTCTGAACATGACGTTTGGTCTCCGCAGCCCTGTTATATCCCACTTGTGCCAAATTTTACATTTCCTTCTGGCTTGAAGGATAATGTTTTCGCACTTTCTTTGGGCTCATTGCTAATGGCCAGCCTAATGGATGCATTCTGACTGGCCATGAAGAGCAAGTAGATGGACAAATCTTGAGTGAGTTTAAATTCATGAGCTTTGTCTGAGATTGCCTTTGGAGGAAGTATGTCTGAGTGTATGCATAGACATCTGAAGTAAGTAATCTTTTTCATATATATTATATTACATACCAACAAAAACCCTGTGTTTAAAGAATGTTATTTAGGTTGCAAAGTCAACGCCTTTAGAATTACGAAATGCCAGATTTATAGTTACCTGTGCAACCTTAATTCTGTCATTTTTGCATCTATCTAATGCACTGAATGAAATAGGATTGTTGAGGAAAAAATATTCTGGGTTCATACAATTAAAGACTCCATCATATGAATGCTCACAAGTGAGGTTTCATGAGCAACCATTAATTTTGGAATTTCCTAACTTCTATGCTTGACCTTGCAACCTTTAAAGGTAAAAACAAACTCTAATATGTTCAACTAGTTAGGTTTGAACCCTCAACACAGAGTTCTGCCATTTAAGCCATCAGACTGTGTTAGCTGAGAGCAGGGGAAGACTGTTGTCCAGATGGTGGGGAAAATGGGTTACAGGCACCACATGCTGGGTCCAGGGGATGACGAGGGAGCATGTGGCCCAGTTCTCTTTCTCCTCTTCATGCCCCCCGCTGGGAGTTGTTGAGCTCCTGACATATTTTGTGCCCTCAGAAGACTGTTGAAGCCATGTGCTGAATCCAGGAAGTGGTCAGGGGAGACTGGCCCAACTTTTTCTCTTCCCCTCCAGGAGGCACAGGATTCTTGCTCTACATGGGGCCCTCACATGGGGGAGTGGGCTGATGGGGTCATGTCCAGAAAGAGGTATGTCAGTGGGAAAGAACCTGGCCTGGCAATTTTTCTCCCACCCGAAGTGGCAACATCTACCAGCCATTCACAGTGCAAGCATGTGCTTTTGCTTGCTGTTGTTGGTTTGGTTGCAATGTGGGCCTGGCAATAGAATGGTCATGTTCAGTTATTGTTTTGGCATGTTGCTGTCATTTTCATCCATGCAACAGAGGAAAATGGCAGTTTACATCTCAGCCAAACCTGAATGGAATATGATGGGATAAGTGAATGGCACATCTCTAGCCCCAGGACTTTGTCTCTGCCAAAATTCTGAACGCCTGTTGCAAACAATGGAAGCATTAGAGCTTCTCAAAAACAGGTCTCAATAATCTTTTCTAATGGAAAATATTATGCTACGTTGATCTAAGGGCACCGGTAGCTACCCCTATTATACGTTCTGTTCAGTACATACAGACAGAGACATACCCCTCCACTGGTCTCAGCCAAATATTCATTTCAGTAATGGTATTCACTGGAAAACATCTTAGCTAATGGAGTTAAGGCTTATACTAAATCTCAGGTACCTGTTTTTTTATAAATATGCTGTTTGCACTTTATTTTGCTTTTGATGTTAATATTTTTGTTCAGCCATACTCCGGCTTTTTAATACTGTCCTAAGTGATCAGGGTTTTTTTTTTTATTATTTAAACTAAAAAAAATATATCAGTAAGTAAGCTGTGTTCTAAGTCCACTGCAGGGCTACAGCTGCAGTCCCATGCTCTTTTACAAGCATGTCATTACGGATCTGCAAGTGAGAAGGTGGATTCTCCCTACGGCATGTATTGAAACCTGACATAAGGCCAATAGGACATTGACTCAGTGAGCCATTTTTACCTACGTTCTAAGTTTGTAAATTTTTCCAAGTAGTTTCATATCTACTGTCTAATATAGTGTTTGCTAAATAGTGAATTGGCTGGAATCCTTTTTTTCCCCATTTTCATTGGTCTTAAAAGATGCAAAGTTATATGTTATACTGCATACTCATTTCTGTAAACTCAGAAGCCACTGGTGGTAGTGCAGATTTTCACACAGTTTCCTCACTGACCCCTAACATCTGCATAACCTTTAAGCATATACAAACCATCTCTGACTTGGGTTAAAGGGTAGAGGGCTATTTTTACTGTGATTTTTTTTAACAAATGTTTGTTATATTTCCAGCCCAATAATTTTCTCTAAGCATTTTTACCTAGCAGATTTATATATACAGTAGTAAGCATCTGTCTGGTCATCTCAATTCTGAAAACAATGCTGGATTTCCCTTCAGTATTAAATGCATCCGAGTTTGGCTCCTTTATCACTTCTTTTCTTCTTGGTGTCTCAGAATTTTGAAGTCTTCTTCCTTTGTCTCAGAAAGGGAAACTGCTGAAAGCATTTCCACCTGGATGTTTAAATTATTTAAGTTGCAGGAACCAGACCTTTTCCCTCCTGAGTAGTTGTGGGTTTTAAAGGCTAAAATTGCTTCATCATGCCAAAGTGAAAGTATGCATAAATTATTTAGTTAAACCTGAGAAAATACAGACTTTTCCTAGTGATCTTTCAAGGGCTGCCTACTTAAATTTCAGAAGAATAGGCAGGTTTTTCTCTCTCACGTGGAAAATATGTTAAGTACCTATTCAGTCTTTAACTAGATAACAATAATCAAAAATTGGAGGACAGTGTTTTGAGCAAGTGTTTATAAAATGTAAAATCTTGTAGCAGAAATCCTAAGTGCTAATTCATCTAGAAAGTATGAATTTTCTCACCAAAAATAGGTAGCATACTGTGGTGACTGTTCCTGGTGTCATATAAAGGTTGTGTCAGTATTTCCATTATGATCACTGTTTATCAGGAGTTTATAGCTCACTGTCAAAATATAGGAGCAATATTTTTAACCTACTTTCAGCTGACATTTCTTATTAACTTTGGGCCAGATTGTAATACCCTTACTAACAAGGCATAGTATCTTACACCACAGGAATTTCCTACTGAACTTAACATTCCTACCTGTGGAGGAAGATATTATTCAGGAGTATTTTTAAAGTGTGATCCTGTTCCCGTTGACTATAGTTGAATGGGATCAGTATATATACCCCAACATACACTAAGTATACAGCAGCACAAGACATGGCAGAGTGTACAAGATTAGAAACACTGCATAGGGAAGTCTGCTCCTGCTCCTGTTAACGTCAGTAGGAGTTTTACCATTGACTGCAGTGGACACAAGAACAGGCTTTGGCCTGGGCTACACTAGCGGGGTGAGTTCAAACTAAGATACGCAACTTCAGCTATGCTATTCACATAGCTGAAGTTGAAGTTCCTTAGTTCGACTTACCTGGCCGTCCCCACGGCAATGGGTTGACTGCGGCGGCTCCCCCGTCAACTCCGCTTACTCCTCCTGTGGAGCTGGAGTTCCGGAGTCGATGGGAGTGCTTTCGGGGATCGATTTATCATGTCTAGGTGAGACATGATAAATCGATCCCCGATACATTGAACACTACTTGCCAATCCAGCGGGTAGTGTAGCCCTATTCTTAAGGCCTGCAGGATCAGCGCCTTCATTTTCAAGAGGCTTGTTTGTCTTTAATTTTTTTTTTGAAAAATCCTGATTTAATAATTGACATTTGGAAGAGAATTAGCCCACAGATTAAATTCCCAGTACTGCAGCTGTCAAAGGTAACGAGAGTTTCACTCGGAGAAGGAGCAGGCCCAGTGTCCAAAACATATAAACATCTCCAAAAAATATCCCCTGCCACATGCATGATCACTTTTGAAATAGCAATTGTGTAACTGTGTTGAGCATGTGAACTCAAAGAGTGGCAGCCATATAGAAAGGATAAAATTACTCCAAAAAAGTCCATTGGTCAATGATCCATGAACTGAGAAACATTTACACTATAGACCTTAATGGCTCCACAGTATGGATTATGGTATAGCATATATTTTCAGAATGAATATATACCTCAAGATACTTAAAATATTTAGCCAATGGAGCCATTACAATCTATTAAGCTGATAATACCATATTTTCAAAATGAATAGAGTTCACAAAAATACATATTTACCCAAGCTGGCCCTTCAAGCTGTTGTGATATGTTGGATAAATAGTATGTGTTTTCAGAACTGGAGCGAAGACAAGAAGGAGTGTTATGGACTTTTTTCTCCTTTTTTTAACCCTACATAGGCATTTACCCAATATAAGTTCTGTTTATATACTAGAAACGGTTAAGAGTCTCTCATGTCACCTCACATACACCTAAATCACACATTTTTGTTTCTTTATCTGTTTTACGCTGTAAGTGAAAGGAAAGAAATTAAAAAAGAAGGTTGTGCGAAATAACTTTTACAATTGTAATGGTTGAACATAATACTTTGCTTTTGTCAAAGTTAACACGAAGACATCACCCCTAGCTCAGGTCAGTGGACAAATAAAATGTTAAGCATCACCATGCAAGATGGGGAATCAGCTGTATCGGGGAATCTCCTTGCTTTGGTTTCATTTGCACTACAACCTGAGCATTACATTTTTCTCTCTTTGAATTATTATAAAGATTTGTATTATATGTAATTACAATACAAAGAGACCATGCCAGATAAAGCTATTTGCTGAAGTACTGTTTTCAAAATACACACAGTCCTTTCACACTTTAACTTACACCTTTTTATTACCTGTTAATCAAAGTATAGTGCTTAGATTTGCCTAAACATGTCTTGCTAAGAATGTTAACCTCATGAATAACTCTGGCCTTTAAAGAGATACACTCTATAACAACTTCTCCTTTTTTAAGGAAATACGTTTGTCTTAA
>JAVMKO010000011.1:44320102-44327602 GCA_032164245.1 Sternotherus odoratus
CTAGTAATTGTGCTGCTCAGTGTGAGTAAAACTGGCTGAACTGGGCCCTCGCTATCTAGAATGAAGTGGGGAGGTTGATTCTGGAAAAAGTTATGGCCAGCAATATCTCTATGATCTTACAGTACAAAACTGAAAAGAAGTAAATGCCTAGCACAGTTCTGAGCGCTATGTAACTAAAACAACAATACAGCATTGGACCTGTATGTATGTACAAGGAGGGCATAGAAATCTCCCACTCCTCCACTTCATAAGAGGTCGCCATGAGCTCAGTACTTTTTGCTATTCTGCTTCCTGAGTTCAAGGATGGTGGAAGTGTTAGTAGCTCAGTCAGCACTATCCACCGCAAAGGGGCAGGGTAGGGCAGGGGCATGGTTCTGCCCCCTTCTCTGTTGGCTAGTGGACTGAAACCAGCAAGGCAGACTACATAATACACTTCCAAATAAGGTGCCACCTCTGTGCTTATTCCTTCCAGTAGTCCTGGAGGCATTCTAACAGCTGTGTACTCTGCAGGCGGAATGCCTCCATGGACTGGCACTGCTGTGCTTTGCCTCCACACACACACACACACACACACACCACTGTAACTGTGCCTTGTAAAGACACAATAGGGCCCATTATGTAAATAATCACAGTTTTGCCAAAAAGACATAACGTACATAGTCTTATACAACACAGACCTAATGAAAGGCCTTCATCTCTCACTGTCAGAACTGCATCACGCGGTTGGAAATATAGTGGGGCAGATTGTCCCACTGAGCACAGAAAAATGTGCAAGTCCCACAAACGCTGACAAAATTCCACACAAATGGTGCGATTCACTGCTGTGCAGAGGTCCAGCACAAGGCCTAAGCACCAGTAGAGCTTAACTGGGAATTAAAAGGCGCTGGCCCTCTTCACCCCAAACGGTGTGCATCTTACTACCTTTTTAGTATGAGTGATGCGTTGATTGCTGACAATTCAGTGCTGTACAGACAGACTCTTGCATGAAAGCACCGCAGGACAGGAGAAAAAGATGCAGGTTTGCAGCCACCAAAGGGGTAGGCTACTCATGTTCACACCATGCCCATATAAGGAGCTTGGAAGCAGCTTGACACATGGCAGCAGGCAGCACTTTCTAGCCCCCAATTCAGAAACCCAACTGCCAGGGCAGCCATTCAGTAGAGGGAAAACAAATCTGGCAGGTAGGTCAAACAGAGCTGAATGGCGGCTACGGACTGTAACCCATCATGGCTGCTGTGATAGTCTAGCAAGCTGGACTGAGAAATGGGTAATGCAGAGGCAGAGCAACTGGAAACAAACTGTGCAGACCCAAGTAGGGTGACCAGATGTCCCGATTTTATAGGGACAGTTATGATTTTGGGGTCTTTTTCTTATATAGGCTCCTATTACCCCCCACCCCATGTCCCAATTTTTCTTGTCACCCTAGACCCAAGTCACAATATACGGTCATGGAAACAGTGCCGCTGACACAGTGAATGTGAGTCAAAGTCCCTCATTGCCAATTGCCACATGGGGGAGTTAGCTAATAAGACACAGAAAACAAGGGTAGATGGGAGTGGGGGTGTTTATTAATAGGCTTTTTTTTATGGTACTCACCAACATGCCATAGTATCTGAATGCCTCAGATTTATTGCTAGTGTCCACTGGCCCATCCTATGACAATGAGCCAATGACACGCAATTCACACACAGCACTCCTAAAGCTATTTCAATAAGCTGACACACAGATACCTCAGATAGGGCTGGCTGATTGTATTGTGTGTGTATTGTATTTGCAGCTGCCCCCGGGTGATTTTAATGTCTATGCAACACATGCATTATGGCGTGGGGAGGGGGAGAGCACGCTATTCTGCCTTCTCTCCTCAGCTACACTTTTCTGGTGTCTTTGCCTGCTGCAGGGCCGGCGACAGAAATTTGGGGGCCCTCTGATCGTTTGGGGGCCCCCCAGCCCAGCCGGGGGGCCCCCCAGCCCAGCCGGCGCTCCCCCCCAGCTGACAGGGGCTGGGGGGGAAGCCCAGCCGGCCCCCCCCCAGCCCAGCCAGCGCTCCCCCCCAGCTGACAGCGGCTGGGGGGGGGAAGCCCAGCCGGGGGTCCCCCCAGCCCAGCCGTCACTCCCCCCCCCCAGCTGACAGCGGCTGGCGGCAGCGTGAGCCTGGGAGCGGCGCGAGCCGCCCTTTCTTTCTCCCCCCGCGCCTTCCCCCCCCTGCCCTTTCTCCCCCCCGCCCTTTCTCCCCCGGACCCGGCGGGGGAAGCCCTACAGTGCTGCGGAGCCTCCCCGCCCTCGCCCTTTTTGCAGGCGGTGGTGCGCCGCTGCCGCCGGCTGGGCTCACTGCTCCTGCCGGGGACGCACGCTCGTCCGGAGGAGAGCCACGCTGCCTCCCCGCCCCCTCCCCGCTCTCCAGGCCCGGCGACAAGGGGGGATAACTACGGGTACTGCTGTGTACCGGGCCCCGGACTTAAGGGGGCCCCCCTAAAGTCCGGGGCCCAGTACAGCTGTACCCGTAGTACCCCCCTGTCGCCGGCCCTGGCCTGCTGGTGTCTGGGCCTGCCTTGTGCCTGCACAGCTACCCATTTCACCTGGCTGTATTGGGGCTTTGATGCAGGTTACACCTCTTTGTTGCCTGAATGGTGTAAGCTTCAGGGGTTTTTCCTGCTTGCAAAATGCGTACATCACAAAACAAACAAGAAAAAAATGGACAAAGACACACACACAAACTTATAGAAAATAACTAGAGGTGGTTGATTTTTTTCAAATTTTGAAAAAAAAAATGGTGAAGAACATTAATTATTTTAAGATTAGCAGCCGTGTTAGTCTGTATCCGTAAATAAGACGGGGAAGACTTGTAGCACCTTAGAGACTAACCAGTGTATTTCAGATTAAACTGGTTATGGTGCTACAAGTCTTCCTCGTCTTATTTATTTATTATTTTGCCAACTGTAAAAATGACCAGGAAACAAATTCCGACCAAGATAATTGCACACAACTCCCATTAGGTCTGATTCTAGTCAAAGTTAGACTGATATAAGTCAGAATGGAAGTAACTCCACGGAAGTCAATAGAGTTACACTGGTGTAAAACTCATGTGAGTGAAATCAAAATCATGCCTAATACAAGTTGTGCATGTGTATCTGATGGCAGAATTTGACCCTAAATTTGTCAGAGCTAATTTCATAAACGTAAAGGTAATTTCAAAGTTAAAATTAAAGCAAAGTAAAATTAAATATGCATCTGTGAAAACATCTATTTAGTTACGTAGTTGCACATTTGTAGGATGCACTTTACACTTTGTGTAGACTTAAAATCATTAGTACAGATCTGTCTGCAAATAGTGACACTTACTCCATAAGATAACATCTATTTATATTGTTTCATAATGCATCTAGAATAGCAGTTCATGACAAAATGTGTTCACAAAATGTGTTACTCTCACCCTTGCTAAGAAATCTATTTTTCTAAGGAAGGAACATTTCAGTATTTAGCTGGGAAAGAGTGGATTAATATGTGTATTTTTTCTTTCATTGGACTTCCTTTTGCCAACTTTACCTTGTATAAATAATTTTGCCTGGGAGAGTCTTTACATGGAATGCAGATTGACTATTACTTCCTGAACAGATTTAAATTTAACACCAATTTATTCACTGTAGTATTCCTATATTGGAAATAACAGCTTCCATAGGACTTCTACAAAGTGCCAGAAATATGATCTCATATGTGGAAACAAATTTCAATGTGTTTTCTTTTACATGTTTTCTTTTCATAAATTTTTCCCACCTATGTTTTCCTTGTTTCCCAAACTCTCTCCTCTGCTCCAGAGCTGTGAGAACCTAAGAAAATTGTCTGAAGAATGAGCTAACTTTTAATAAAAGTTTCCAAGCTCACAAACTTTTTTATACTAAGCTTAATTAAAGAAATAGAACTAATTCTTTTTATCATTTTAATAAACAATTAAAGGTTAAGTTGGGCTAAACTTCTAATCTGAAAGGTGGATACCACTAAACACAGGAGAGATCAGAAGTCAGTAGTACAATTTCAAATTCTTCCTTCATAGAATCGTAGGGACCTTGAGAGGTCTTCTAGTCCAGTCCTCTGCACTCAAGACAGGACTAAGTATTATCTAGACCACCTCGGACAAGTGTTTGTCTAAGCTGTTCTTAAAAATCTCCAGTGATGAAGATTCCAGATTCAGAACATCCCCAGGCAATTTATTCCAGTGCTCAACCACCCTGACAGTTAGAATGTTTTTCCTAATGTCCAACCTAAATCTCCCTTTCTGCAATTTAAAACCAAAGCTTCTTTTCCTATCCTCAGAGGTAAAAGAGAACAATTTTCCCCCCTACTCCTTGTAACAACCTTTTATGTACTTTCTCAGCTGACAATGCAAATAGCAATGAGCTAATAACACTCATTAGTGTTTTCTCCAGACTCAGTTAGCTACCAGTCAGCTACCACTCCTCTTTAGTTGGATGGTAGCTTGGCACAAAGGAGCATGGAGGTTGAATGTGAAGTGGCTATAAGTCTTCAATGTGAATACACATTAGCATTCATATTATCTTTTTTAGAGTACAGATGTATTCTTTTATGATTTTCTTGGATGGGTCAGTCACCTACTTAGTTGTCTCTAAAATATAACAATATTTAGAGAGACATATTCACAAAGAGCACTTTGAGTTCATTGTATGCTAGAGATGCTGGACTATCATGCCATCCTTTGCAACTCATTTTCACCTGCTCACTGGATATATACCTACTGCCTACTGCCATTGCAATTAGTCGCAGCCTGGGAGACTGCCAAGATTCAGCCCTACACAGATCTCCAGCCTTGTCTACACTAAAGGGAAAAGTTGGTCTAAGCTACACAGGTTGAGTTATGCGAATAGTGGAACTCAAATCGACAGAGCTTAGGTCTACTTACCACAGGGTCCACAATGTGCAATTTTGACTGGAGACACTCTCCCATCACTCCTCTTACTCTTCTCAATCTGGTAGAGTGCAGGAGTTGATGGGAGAGTGATCTGTGGTTGATTGCCAATGCATCAATCGCCGCACGTTGATCCCCCGGTAAGTGTAGACAAGCCCTGAGTCAGCTGCTGAACTCCCATAGATATCAATGGAAATTGTGTCATTAGCCTTATATATGGTCCCCTACCCCAAGCCTATCTGTGCAACTTTCTCCTAACATTTAAAAATTTTTACATGACATTAATGTTCTTAGTTATATCAGCGGAGTCCAGCTTGTCACATCTCTTGTTCAAATATGCTAAATATTATTTAAAAACCTACTAAACTTATATTGAGAAATTTAAAAGCACATTTGTACCTTGCTGATGAAATTGAAAAAGAATTTGAGAGGAAGCATTGAACAAGGATCCTTATAGATCTGGTATTTCATTCTAATTGGCACTTACACAGCACTTTACATAAAGGGAAACTGAGACACAGAGGTGTCCCAGATCACACCGAGAAACAGTGGCATAACTGGTAATAGAACTCACATTTTCCAACTCTCCGCCCTGTGCCCTAGCCACTGGGCAATATTGTGCCCACTCATGTGTGACCCTGTTGCTGACAGATAAGAAATTAGGCTTATTGAACACTGTGATTTTTCATAGTGAATCAGCATCAAGATATCTAGCACATGTCTTTCTGTAATTACAATACATTGGGAAAATTCACAGTGCTCAATGGCTCTCAAACTCACCTGCCAACTGTGTAAGTAGCCTAAGGCTGTAATATATAAAAATAGAGAGAAACTGGTTGGCTGTATGGTGTTCTGCTTGTTGTTGTTGTTTTAATTCACACAAATGGATATGCATCTGTGCTCATCCAGACAAGTTTCTTGGGCTGTCATTTAACAGGAAGATGTGAGTTTGTAAAAAGTGCAAGGCAAATTTTGGTAATGTTAGCTTTGCATTTAGGAGCTTTTTACTCTATAACCAAATGATGTGTAATGGTCCTCAAACCATAGGAGAGGCAGATCATAGCAGTGAAAACTTGTGTGTGTGTGGGAAGGGGTGTCATGATGGTTCTTTATCAATTTCAGATCCATCCCCAAATCCACTGGTGACTCTGTTATACAGTTCAAAGGGATGGGGCTAACTTGTAGTGTTACAGATTTAGGACCTGATCCAAAGCTCACTGAAGTCAGTGGAAATTTTTCTGTAGACTTTAATAAGCTTTTGATCAGGCCCATATTAGGGAGCATCTATACCGAATATTAAAGCAAGAAAATACAGGACTGATCTATTAGAAGATGTAGGAAAGGTTAACGTTGATCAGCATGAAAGGAAATGATGCACACTGAAGAACATCTATAAAAGAAGTAGGAACTATTTTAATGGCTGTAAGGCTCTTACTCTTTCCCCCTCCTCTCATCCGATGAAAATGTGTACCTGAAAACACTGGACCCTCACATGTCTGATCACTCATGAACATTTTAGTAAAATCCCTTAGAACAAATATCTTTCATCTCCATTAGTCAGAGTTCCCAATTACCAGGAGACACCATTTCCTGATGTCTGAGGTACCATGGAGCTGTGGTGAGCCTGTCTTGCTACAGGACAGGCTCATGGAGCAGTAAAGAAGCACTATCTGCATTGGAAGAGGGACTGAATATGCTGGTCACTATTTGTCAGCAGTAGGGTCAGCTGTATGACACCTAGCATGTGTAGGTGGTTTAGAAGGACTAAAACTGACATCCAGAAATTGCAGTGGTGAAACAATGAAGCATGACTGAATCCCAAAAGGCATGTCATTAAGTGGAATCCCATCCCTATTAGACAACAGTCGTTGCTAAAAAGTACCACTTTGTCATTAGGTTTGATTCTGTCCCTGGAAGATATATCAGTCAGGGACCTGTTCCTACAATGAGGCAAAACTTCCATTGACAATATCAGCTTCTGTGGATAATGGGAGTTTTGCCTGTGTAAGTATTGCAGGATTGATTGCTAAGCAGATTTTGCAAGTCACAGCATAGTGCACTGAACAGCAGGTCGAAAAACATAAAAAAGTTTGCATATTAAAAATTCCATTCAGAGAGGAAAATATTCACTTGTGCATATTAAATAGAATTTCTAAGCTCATTTTTACATTTCTTTTCTCAGTATACCCAGGGGATCATTATAGACAAATGGCCTGCACATCATCATTTTAAGAAACAAAGTTCTGTTTGTTTTATAGGAAGAAGGGGAAAGGCATCTGCAGTCACTGACTTCTATTACTTTCCCCTCTACCATCACAAGCAAGAAATAATCAAGTGGGTTTTTCCTCCCAATTTTTTTTTTTATTCACTCCCAGGCTGTGACCTGGTTATGCCAAGTTTAAGTAGAGAGCAAGGCCCTAATCCTGCAAAGATTTACATATGTACATAACTTTACACAAGCTTTATAGATGACAAATCGTAAACCCTTACAGTCCTCAAATTTCACTTTTAGAGGATCCTTCCCTACCTTTGTCAAAATTGTTTTTGCAATTGAGAGCAAAGGAGGAAACAATTAGAAAACG
>JAVMKO010000011.1:44330102-44332602 GCA_032164245.1 Sternotherus odoratus
TTCATATCTCCAAAAAGTAACATAAGCATTCAAGGAAATTGCAAAAGTGGAGATATTACAAATCTCCCTTGCGGTGCAGATTTGGATAGTTCACAACAGTGGGAGAGTTGAGATAAAACCAGCAAAACTGAGTTTTCCTATCTTTTAATTGTAAAATTACAATCTATGGGGCTGATCTTACAACACTTATACATGTGTCTTTGGTGGAACTACTCACGGAGCAACTGTGAGTGTTTGCAAGCTTGGACTGGGTAATTACAAACCTGGATTGCCACAGTCTTAGCAAGGCCAAAAGTATCTGTGCTCTGAGAGGAAATTCAAATGTTTTTGTCCTTTCCCCTAGCAATACGGATTTCAAAAATAAATAAATACACAAATATTGATAATTAAATAAAAAACATCATGAGTTCCAAAAAATAATTTCATTTAAAAATGTTCTCCTGACCAGTCAGATAGTGGTAACCATGGAAGGAAAAGACTGAAAGTACACAAACTCCACTCCTTGTCTCAAAACGCATTTTGGTAAGAGATGCCTATTGAAGGTTTTCCTCTAGGAATAATGTCAAAAAGAAAAGAAACCAGATATAGGTCAGACCGATCTACTCACTGTGAGTTTTGACACTGATGTCAATAGGAACAGGATCAGGGTTATGGACTTTAAAAATGGATAATTCATGTTATAAATTTGTAGGTTTACCTTTAAATTTCTATAAAGAAACTTGTACCCTGCTCTGATATAAAATGACTATTGACGCAATGTAGGTCTAAAACAGATGTAGTATTTTCTTTATCTACCAAAAAGAAAAAAAGAAAAAGTCTGTGCTAATTTAGTACTGAGAAAGTTCCAGTTTGAGTGAAATTAAAATATTAGGTGTTATTAAAAATAATAATCTCAATAGGTCAACTGTTTTTCAGACGGTCTCTCTAGGTAGTTTTCCTATTCACATTAATAATGCATTTACGTTTGAAAACCACCATGCCATACATTGGCTGTATATCAAAGATTATTTGCAAAGTTATCATAAAACCAGGCCCTGCTCACCACAATAATGTAAAGAAGGGAGATTCCCAATAAAACTGAATTCTCAGGTAGGAAACATTCTGATCTGCACCAATAACTTGTGCAGTCAAATTATCATCAAGGATGAATTTGAGATTTTTTTTTAAGCGTGGCCTTATCTCCTACAAACCTTTTGCATTCCAGTGTATCTTAATTGAAACGTAGGTTCTGTACTTTCTGCTCAGGGCTTTTGATAAGTGTTTGCAGACTATGTAAACTTCTGAATAATAACTTTTACCGAGCCAGAAGGTTTCTTAAACATTTTTGGTATCATTTTGTGCAGTGTTATTCTGCTTTGTAAGATAATGTGTTATCAATACTTCATAAGATAGCTTCAGCCCAGAAAGGGATAAATTTCATAGTTGCTTTCAAACTACTCTCTTCTTTTTTTTTAGGGTGTAGGCCATAGATCATGCAGCTGTCAGCAAACAGATAATCTTGATGACTAAAACGAAACCAACAGAAGAAAAAAGGTGCCCAACTTCTATCTCAAGAAACACTTAGGGAGGACTTGGTTAGTAAATTACAGCTAAAAGGATTAGGGAGTAAAAGGTATTTCAGTTTATTTGTTCATTTCAAATGGGTGTCTTCTTGGTATAGTTAGAGAAATTTCCTGATAATTTTGAGCGCAATAAAATCTTGTTCTTCCCTTTTGTTTTTAACCTCTATCAAATGAATGTCAGTGTGATTGTTTCAGTTCAGCAGCCAGAGAAAAGCTTGAGGTTAAAGGAATTTAAAAATATATGTTTTCTCGGGTAGGCAAGTGGTCTGAGGCATTAGGTTGCATGTATTAGATGAAAGTGCTTTCATGAGGAAGATGGACATAGCAGTATACTGTGACTATCTGCCTGACTTTTAGCCACACCCTGCATTTGAGCTGACAGGCTGCCATGTATTTACTGCTAGTGTCAGCAAATTCCACTACCTGAGAGTGACAGGAAGGGACATAGGAGTATGTGTATATACGGGAGGGGGGCTAGTCACCTCTGGTGGCACCCAGCCATGATGTCTCACTCAAAAAACTGGAGCCAAGTGTTGGGAAAGAGAAGAGTCATCAGAAAACCGGCTTTACAGCAGGCCTTCTGATAAGAGTTTTGGTGTTCAAACAGAGCTCTATCAGTGACAGCTAGATTGTTACAAGTATGTACATCACCTTGCTTGAGTAAATTTGCAGCTGAAGTGTTTTATTTACATGCCGTTGAAGTGGCAAAAAGGGAAAGTTTGTGAGAGATCTGCTACTGCTGGAAGGGGTGGAGGCCTTTTGTTTTCTGATTTATATAAAACTGACCAGCTTTCTACTAATTATCAGCTAAGCCAGCAGTTATTTAAATCATTCTTAGAAAACACAATGACAACAACAAAGTGAGCAGGAAGGGTTTGCTTCTCAACTGGCTTGTGGATCACTACATTCAAGTTAATGCCTTTTATGAGGGATTTGGA
>JAVMKO010000011.1:44335102-44342602 GCA_032164245.1 Sternotherus odoratus
TGACTACTTCAGAAGAAGGTAGGATTAAAATTAAGAGAGTTTTTTGTTTTAAAACTTTCAATAAGACTATAACTGCTACATCTGAACTCAAAACTTAGATAGGCTCAAAATTGTGGGTTAAAATGTATTATGAAAAATGAGTCAGAAGTGTAGCTATTAATCTTTGGGGTGGAGGAGGATAAAATGCGGGCAGCTGAAAAACTGCTAAACAAAAATGGCGCGTTGTTTTTTTATTGTTGTTGTTAGTACTTTTGGGGGTGAGGGGGCGTTATAAAATGACCAGTCTGGGCGTTGCAGAACACTCAGACATATTCTGGCATGTATTGACTTTACACCTATTACGTGCTTCTAAAGTTGAGAAACCTTTTTAGAGGAAGGTGATAGACACAATATCTATTTACGCAAGGACACATTTCCCTTTTCTTTATGTTCAGTTTATTCAAGGTTTTGTTTCCAAGGTCTTATTACTATAAAACTTAAAGCTAGACAAGGTCTGCCCTCGTGTCAGATAACAACAGCAAAACAATTTTGATGGCTCAGTAGCTTATTATTTCATACTTCCAGGTCCTAAATAAATTACAGTTATTTTCACATTCTTCATGAATATCCTTCAGGCATGATAATAAGTGTATTTTTGTGTAAAGGCTCTTATTGTGTCTTTTTGCAATTTGATTTAAAATATTTCTTGAATTGTCATGTATCCTGATAATTAAAGGGGTCTTGATAAATTCCTTTCGGTGTGATGCTCATATTGTTTAGAGATTTGACATATTTAACAAATCATTGCTGAATTGTTGGCAAATAGAGGGGTAAAATACATTGAAACATAGACTCATAGACTCACAGACTTTAAGGTGGAAGGTGCAGCAAGAGTTTTTGCATCTTTTTACCAGCATTCCTTTGCTGGAGCCTTGCTGATGAAGATTCCTCTTCCCTCCCTTCCCTCCCTTCCCTCCCCAATCATCACAGGCAATTATTGACTTGGGTTTTGAAGTGCAGATTTTCAAGGTATTATTTCCTTGGAAGTGCAAGAATACTGTAGATGTAGAAAGCAAGAGGAGCTGAGTAATTTTCTAAAGAAGAGAAAGCACAAGTTGAGAAATTTAAATGACTCAATGTCTGAAAGAAATATCTTGTTTTTTTCTGCAACTGTACAATGCCTCTTTTTTTTTAGTGGGGGTTAAATAAGGTAACTAACACCATCATAATTGTACCACAACATAAAACACAGATGTTTATTTTAAACGTTCAGCTGCAGGGTAGATACACAGTTAATGAAAAGTATTACAGTCTGGGAATTCTGTGATTTAAAGGTTGCTTGAGTGATAACTGTACTAGTGATACTAGTGGCTAGATCCTGCTCCTACTGACATGAGTGGGAGTTTGTCATGAGTTCAGTGGAAGCTGGACTAGGCCAAGTATTGTAATGTGGAGAGAAGAGGACATCATGGAATTATTTGTCAATCTTTTTTTCCTTCCCTGCTCTAGAAGCAAGGGCTTGAAGACATGACAGAAGTTAACCCAATTATCACTTTTTTTCCATTGTCCCAGTTCTTACTTCAAATATTAGAGGCCGTAAGTCACTATGATCAATAGCAGACAGCAACTGCTCAGCCGTCCATACTCAGAAAGTTACATTTGTGTCATGATTTCCACTGTATGTCCCTGTAGTCCCAGTCTTCACCCCCAGATTCATTCTGTGGTGGAATTTAGGTGTGGAGGAGAGAAAACATTCCGGTTACTAAATGGCACAGGATTTGATTTTGTGCTCCCCAACACTGGTGTGAAACAAGTGTAACTCAGAGGAAAAAAACGGAGTTTCTCCCATAAAACTGGTGTGAGATCAGAATCAGGCCCCCAAATTTGAGTGCACATTCTCAGCAGCACCTGCACTCACATGATAAAGTGTATGCATATGTGCTGTCATGAATCAGCATACTAAGGACTACACAGGTAGGCAGAGAATAGCACTATTGACTGCAAGTTAAGTTCCCTCCAAGTACAGATTCACATCATAGATCCAAATAACTTAGAAGGTCTATTGTGTCAATAGCTCCCCTTTAAGAAAAGTCCTTCCATGTACATTAGCATAATCAGCATGTTAAAAACTTTGCACAGTCAGGGGAATTCAAGGCATTTGACAGGAAGTGTAGATCCTGCTCCTCCGCAGTTGCTCTGCTATCAGCCAGTTCTTTCTCTACTGGAAAGACAACAGCAGTAGTTTAGGCCCTCCTGTGTTGTTGCTTTCTTGTTTTCTATTTCTCTGGGGCTTGGGAGATTCAGCAAGTTTTTCTTCCTTTAACTCTTCTTCTTCTACAAAATGTATCCCATTTAGTGCTTTTAGGAAAACAGCTCCACTTGGCTGCTATCTGGAGGCTTCCCTTACCAGGCTCTGTCACCTCTCTCAAAATGGCAGAGTGGTCAAAGAAATACGGCAATATATGACAGACCACAACCGAAGGATAATTGTTTTGCCCTCAGCGCATAAGTCCACACCCTGCCAAAGAAAGGGGATCAGTGTCAGATTGCTGAGGAGCAACCAAGTTCATAGATCCTCCCGTGAGCATCAGGACCTCACAGGCTAAACTCAGTTTCTTCACAGCAAAAGAGCCTACCCCAAGAGGCTGCTCTCAGATTCACCTGGTCGATGGGGTAAGTGAACATCTACCCTCTTCCAGAAGCTGCCATGCCCAGGTACTTTATTGGGAATTATCCTTGGTTGGTAAAGAAGGAAATATCCTCTCCTCCAGCGATATAGCAAGGTTGGCCTATAGTCTCTCCACATTCCCTGACTCTTCTTCATTGGAGGATGTGAAAAAATCTCCGTTCCATCAGAAAATTCCAGCTGACAATTTCCAGATCCCAAAAAGCAAATTTTCTCTTTTAGCCAAACAGTGTTCTCTTTCACATAAACACTAACATTATAAAAACCAACAACAACAACAAAAGCTAGGAAATCTTTGCAACATAAAAGAAAATAGTAGTGGCTGCGTGGTGAAAGGGGGACTATCAGAGTGAAATCAGTTCAGTTTGAAAAAGACCGGGGTCTTTGATTTCTTTCTCTGGAATTCATAGACACAGTGTGCAAGAGTTATCAATACTTTTGGCACACAGCCAGAAAAGAAAGAAGAGGATAAAATATCCACCTGCCTTCAAAATCAAAACTGAATGAAGCTATGCATCTGCATTCCTCTTTCAAGGACATCATCAAAACTGAACGAGAAAACCCTGATGGAGGCAAAAGAAGTGCTGCAAACCATGAGGCTGTACACAGTTTAAGGCACTAAAGCTAACACAACTTCCATTCCCAAAACTGAAACCACCGTAGCATTTTTAACTAAGGAGATAGTTATTCTCTCTGAAAAGGCTTCTTCTTCAAAGACCCTATTGATGAGAAAGTAGAAGGAAACAGGACATAATTTTGAATCCCTATCCAGTCTACCTCTAGGCATCCTTTTCTACTGTTTCTTTCCCAGAGGCAGTCATGTTTTGGTGTGACAATTTAAAAAATGTGATTCCTTTGGGCTATTATGAATTTCTCTCTAGAGAGAGAAAGACAACACAACTCAGATACATTAGGAGACTCATAGGAATGATCTGTTTTACAGTGTTTTGAGAAAGGAGAGTTGGGTGGGGGACAATATTTTTGGTGATGTGGGATTCACAGGAGTAATGAGTTTTGAGAAGTGGTTTGAAAGGAGATAGGGTAGATGCTAGTTACTCTAGATCACCGAGGGAATTTCAGGAACAGGAGGCCACAAGGTTTGAAGATGAGAGTGACAGGACACAGAGGGAGAAATGGTGCAGAAATTATTGGTAGATGCCAATAGACATCTTAGGTGTCTCTGTAGATTATGTTTTCTATTCAGAGCAACGACATCCAATTCTGTAGCCAGAAGACAGAATTGGCTAGACCATGAACTGTAAGTCCTCTGCTCTTCTGTATTATCCAGAGTCAATTTTTTAGTGAGTCTATGGAAACAGTGGACCAGATTCCATAATAATCTGGAGTAATTCTATTTAATTCAGTGAAGTTACAATGATGTAAAACCAAGATTATTGACTCTGGAATACTGAGAAATCTAACCACTCATGGTTTGTTCCCTATAAATCCCACAAAAGAAATATAAGTACTATCGCAAAAACCAAACAGATCTTTCAATGATACTTGCCAAAGGGATATTCTCAATCGGGCTTCAACTATTCAGAGTAAAGTTGTGAAGCCACAATCCCACAGAAAAATCCAGACAAACCTCCATTAACTCCTCATCTAGTCCAGACAAATCCGCAGCATGACAATAAAGACATAGGCCCTGTAGGCTGAAAAAGACAAGTTTATGTCCACCTGTTAGGGCCCAACTTCAGATAAATGGGCACTGAAGATGGTGTAGAACAATTACTTACTAGACCTCAGTTCCTCATCCATTCTTCTTTGATTAAAATAACATTAAGAAAAACCACAATATTCCCTGGAGATTTTTCTGATTTGTCTGACCTTGCAGAGGCCTATGTTTTCATTCCCATGAGGCAATGCAATTGTAGTTCCATAAGGTGTGCACACACAATGCAATTCAAATCACCACCACAAGTGTCCCCAAATACTCAATAATCATCAAAGCCAGGTTAAGATCATAGAAAATCAACCTATATTTCTTCCTAAATAATATGATAATCTGAACCAACTAAGATCCAGATCAATCTGATGAAGAATTGAAGGCACTCATCCTTAGGACCAGGGTTTCCTTATTTATATGAACCAACTATATTCTACCAGGAGGTCAGGCTATTTAGGGCTAGAACCATTTATTTATTTAGATTTATAAAAGTACACATCCTTTCCTCTGGGTGCTGTCCAAGAATCTAAAATCATATCAGTTAACAGAATATGAAAATCCAAAGCTCCCATATAATGTGCCAAAACAAACTGCTCCCAATTCACCCACCTACTTCAAACACTTAAATCAGCCTGGGAAAATAGCTGTCCTAAAGGTCATCAATGGGCAGATTGATGGGTTCCAGAGTTAAGGAGAGGATACCAGGTCCACATCGATACCAAGTAGGGGCCCAAACAATGAGAAAGCTGATTGGTGGACCATACAATAAGCCAGGAGGAGTGTCTCCCAATTTACACATTTAATTCTGCTAACAAAAACATTGAATCCCAAGGAACAGAATTGTTTGCTATTAGTTGGAACAGTGAGGCAAATGCACACTTCCCTGAAAAAAGAACCTGGAGTCCTGGCAACAAGAGTTCTATCTCACCCCTGACTAAATTCCCCACTCTGCATCTTTCCTCCCACTTCAGTAATCAGCTAAAAATATTAAGAAAAAGTTAAAATCCTCACATGTCTAAAAAGGCCTGTAAACTCTGTTTCCTGGGCCTCAAATGGATATCTCTGACTCTTCCCTTGTAGCTTTCATTCAGCTCAGATTGCCTAACCCAGGGACCTCTTCACCATCTAGGTGTAGTTCCCCTGGCCTAAAAGTCAGGATGTTGAAATGGGAATCTTTTGTGAGCTCAGCTATTACAACTCTAGGTTAGCCTTTGCTTCAAATCTATACTCCAAAATTTGGATTAAATGCTCCCCACTAATGTACAAAGAAAAACCTGGATATCACTCTTAAAATTCCTAGAAGCAGGACTAAACAAATCCCTGAATACCAACCAGAAGTTCAGGCCTGAGCATTAAGTAGCCTTCTAAGCTTAGATTTCAGATCTTCTTTCACATTTATACGGGTGGATTTTTTAAAGACATCTGGATCTTCCCTTGACATAAACCTTGTCCTTCAGTCCTGAAGTTTCCCATGTTTTGAGCTATTATTTTGAGAATATCTTTGTGTTCTAATCGTTAGAACCATCATTGCCATAGCAATTATAATCACCAGTAGAGCTTCTGAAATTATGTTTATTCTTAACTTTATTGCATCTTCATGAGAACAAGAGCATTTCTTGTTCTAATTTCTTCTGATGTGAAACAGAATGGGTGACCTTAGATGTTGGGCCGCTTGTCAATCTCTTGAACTATCCCTGGTTCCTCTTGGGATAAAAAATACCCACATTCATGGAATGGTGGAGATAATTAGAGTAGAAATTAGCAGGTAAGACATTTACCAGTAGACATCAGCAAGGAAGTGCAAGGCCAATGCTTTTACTTCATTCTTAGGTCACACTATTGTACATAAAGTGTTGGCACGTGTATTGTAATTATTACAGGAGACTCTGTTCCCTACTGAACAAATAGCCGTAAAAACTACTCTCTCATCCACACACACAAGGGATATGTGTGTAACTATCTTTGACTCAAACCCTCTGTCCCCATTTATCCTGCTGGTCTTGGATTAGGGCATTCCAAAGAGAGTAGTGGGAAGAAATCCTCCCATGCTCCCAGGCATCAGAGATGCTCCATGACTATTATTGCAACCCTGAGGCTGCAGGAGCTGTGGCCCCTTCTTCTCCTCTTTCCCCATTCCACAGGGGTAATGTACAATAGCAGTGTCTCTATTGGCTCTATCCTTTGGTCTTCCCACAACCCTTTGCACAGGGATAAGGCATAGTCTTCATGGAGCTCTGTGACGTGTAGGGTGTCTGGTTCCTTTATACAGGTTCTAGAAACCCTACACCACCACCTATGTAGCAGAAGTGCTTCAGAACTGGTCCAGAGCTTCGAGTTCTCAGCAACTACATCTGAGGGGGACATGTTTTTGTCTTCTATAGGTATTTTTATTTTCAAAGCACTTTTCAAACCTTAACTCAGGGGTGGGGAACCTTTTTTCTGTGAAGGGCCATTTGGACCTTTATGGTATCATTCGCGGGCCAGTCCCTCCCCCCCCCCCGAGGAAGCCCAGGCTGGCAATGGGAGTTGAGACGCCAGCTGGCAAGGGGCCAGCGGGGGAAACCCCAAAGCAGTGGCAGGCGGAGTGCTTAGCCCTGCACTGCTTTGGGGTTTCCCTGCTGGCCCCTTGCCAGCCGGGGTCCTGCCGCCTGCCCCAGTCAGCTCCCGCTGTCAGCTTGGGTGTAGGGGGTGACCTTCCTTTACCCCCCCCCCCCCATCTAGCCACCTTTCCTCTCCCACCCCTGCCTGGCCTGGCCCGGCCCAGCCCATCCCACGGAACCTAACCTCCTCCCAACCCAGCTTCCTGCCCCCCATGCCTGACCCGCCCAGCCCAGCCTCCCTCCCACCAAGTCTCCCCCCCACCAAACCTCCTTCCCTCCCGCAACCACCCCATCCAGCCTAGTCTCCTGCCCCCCCTCCCCGCCCGGCCTCCCCCCCACCGCCCCCTTGGCTGCCCCCCAGCCCAGCCTCCCCCCCACACCCTCTTGACCGTCAGCTCCCCGCGGCTCCTCCTTACCCCGCCCGGCTAATGGTGGCCATGCGGCGCTGGCGGATCCCCCAGGCGCTTCCAGCCTCTTTGTCGAGCGCGGAGCTGCCCCGTGCCGCTAGGCGGGGGCGGCTCCGTGTTCGGCAAAGGGGCCGGGAAGCGCCTGGGGGAGCCGCCGGC
>JAVMKO010000011.1:44350102-44382602 GCA_032164245.1 Sternotherus odoratus
TCAAGGATTCTTCATCTCAAGAAAGAAAGTGCTCTTTATTTTTACAAACCCTTATCCCGAGGGTGGCTGGAAAATGCAAACTTTTACAAGTGTTTTCAAAATAAATACACTGTGTGGGTTTAGACAGACATATTATGTTCAGTCAGATGTGCTCTGAATAGTTAGGTGCTTTTAAAAAAAATACATATGTATATACCAACACAACTCAAACTATCAGCTCAAGGGTTAAATAAATGCTTATCTCATGATAAGCTGCAACTCAACACATAAAGTTTTATTTTTCTCTTAATCATACCAATTTACAATCAGTGAAGTTACTTCTGATTTACACTTATGTGGGTGAGATCAGAAGCAGACCTATAGGTTTGTAGTTTTTACCTTAAAATGTTGTTTCAGGGGAGGTTGGGGGAAGAGAACAACTCTGTTCAGAAAAAGTATATTCAAGATAAAGAGGATGTAAAGCAAGACCATAGATTTGCTTTGGTAGGAAGTTAAATATAGGTAAAGAAAAGTCAAGTTTCTAAATGAAATAAGATTGATTGTGCAACTGTGAGCTAAATGAGAAAGAAATCTGTACATTAGAAAAATTCTGGAATGTACTCTGATGACCTGCACAAAGTGAGAAGCAGCATATTGCATGTGTGAGCATTTAATAATTTTTGGGAAGCAACTAGGTACTGTAACTTCTCTTTACTATAGAAGAAAATGACAATGAGGAAGGAAGTGAAGCAGAAATCTTGAACATTGCCACTATTATGCAAAAAAAAAAAAAAAAACCCTGCTAACTGTTTTCCCCTCACTGACTGGGTAGCTGTGCCCTCAGATGGAAAACGTATGATACTTGTGACTCCTACCAGAAATCACATGAGATCATCAAGGAAGAAAATCACAGCAGCTATATTTATATCTAGTGCTGAACTTCTCAGAAATACTATTCCTTAATTAAAATATCTGGTTGGCAATAGTAAAAATATCACATGTAAGATTGTTTAGCTGATCAATTGTCACAACTGACAACATTTTATTAGTGCATATTGAACTCCTAAATGTTCTAGATGCAAGATGTCCCTGTGAAAATGTTCCCCAGAGAAGGCAGAAGGCCAGATCTGGGAAAATAATCAAGGCTGGCATGCTTGTTGTACAGTTTAAACAAATATTTTTCATCTGGTCTGAATATTACATGCTTTTGTACAAATTTAGCATCTGTTTGTACCTACATCTTTTAACGTAAGGGCTTTCATTATATTTTTTAATCTTCAAATCCATAAACATATATATATATTTATACTTCAGCACTGTACACTGATTGTAAAACTCTGAATTAAGTCATTTTGTGCTTTAGTTTTGATTAAAATGATACAATTAGAACTGACTAATTATTCATGGAATGTGATATCTGAAAAATACTACAAGATTGCAAATTTAGGAATGAACCAAGAATGTGTTCTGTTTAAACTGTTCTTCCTGACTTCGGTCAAATCATTGTCATTAGATTAATGCTGAGCCACTTTCTATCATCAAAAATTGTATTACAAAAATGAGGAATATTTTTTTTTATGTTTCATGTATCAATAAGAATTTGAATAGTGTTTTGACCTCCTTGATACTCTGTCATTTGATTTGCTAAACAACCTCCCTCTCCCCAGTTCATCACAGGCTCATGATTATTTGTGGAATACTCTTTTTTGTTGAACCACTACTGAATGCTGTTCTAGATTTCATTTCTTACAGATTCAGCTAAATATAAAACTTATCAGACCCTCTATTTAAATCTCAAATCCTAAGTACTCTTGTGTTTGCATATAAAATGAAAGAAATAGATTATATATTTGTGCATGTGTGCAAAGAGGAAAAGGAAGGGAATTGGCAGAAAATGGAAAGGAATAAGAGAGTTGTGTGTATTTGATTTTGCCTGTATTTGAAGGCCAGATTTTCAAATGTAGGCACCCAAATTGTATTCACCACGTTTGTGCGAGTACCTGTTGCATCTTCACTTGCAAATCATCAGTTAGAAATCAAGTGATAAGCACCTTAGAAATATCTACATTAGATGGATAAATAAATCAAAAAGATATTCTAACCATTAATAGGCTGAAGCTAGCTCCTCTTTATAAAGCCTATTTTAAAATATCTTCCACCCTAGCAGCTTCACCAAAAGCAAATTTGTCCATAACAAATAGATAGATAGATAATTCTGTACAATAAGTACTAATTTTCATGTGAAATAATCCAATTTGGGGGCACAAATCTATACTTTACAAATGCAGAGGGAGCACAAACAAATTAAGCAGTCATAACGTTTGTCCACAGTTTAAAATTTAGAAATTTTTGCACCCTCTGATATTAATATACTCCTCACTCCAAGTCTATATAGTTAAAATGAGGGTGATAAATCAAATAGCAGGTGTATGATTATATTCTTAATAGATCGATCTGGTGTCTGGAGCCCTTTCTTTTGTATTTACCATCACTTCATGTAACATTCCTGTTCTTCCCAGGTAAAAATAATTAACATGCAATTGACTGATTATTACAAATATGTAGCTTTTTTCCACCGCACTGCTTATTGGATTTGATATCAGAAAAAGGCTTTCATTTGGCCCAAATAAATACCTCTGGTTTTCACCACTTGCTGTAATGTTTAAAGTAAATAAGTTCTCGTCCAGCTAGCATGATTGAATTCATTCAAATGCAAGAACAAAGCCATTGTATAGAGGCTTAGAACAGATCTTTTCTCTGTTTCCTTTAAAAGAATCTTCCTTGTTACTGCACAGTGCTTGCTAGCTTTGTAACCTGTTCAATAATGTGCAAATGCTAAAAATGCATGTGTTTATTTTACAGAAGAAATGAAGGAGGAATATGACACTATGGGGCCTGAAGCTGCAATTCAGACCACTGGAAACAATGGTACAGGTAAGGCAAATGGTCCATTTAAACATCATGTTTGTTCTGTGTCATTTAGAATTAGTTGTGCATGAAGGGAAGAAGTGGCTAAACAATTGATTTACTTGTCTGGCTGAACAATTGGGAAATGTTTATATAATCAGGGAGTTTTCAGTCCCCACTCCCTCTCCCCCAAATTTACAGTGGGTACAATTTGGGTATTCAGTGAAAAATCAATCTCTCTTTTCCTCACCATGCGTCAATCCCATACATTTTAACTGCATTCTTGTAAACTACTAGGTTTTAGCATTGTGAGGGTAAATGAATGAGTTTAAAGTACCTGGGCCAAGATATAGTAGTCGTTTAATGAGAGAGACTGTACAAAGAACTTGATAATAAAGATGGGGGTACTCATTATGGCAACCCCATTCACAGGGAACAGAGTAAGATACTTCAGAGAATCTGGGTATCTTTTCAGAAAGACACACACAACCCCCCTCACTCTCCGTATATACAATTTGCACAATTGTATATACCAGGGGTAAGCAACCTATGGCATGGGTACCGAAGGCAGCACACAAGCTCATTTTCAGTGGCACTCACACTGCCTGGGTCCTGACCACCAGTCTGGGGGGCTCTGCATTTTAGTTTAATTTTTAAATGAAGCTTCTTAACCATTTTAAAAACCTTATTTACTTTACATACAACAATAGTTTAGTTGTATATTAAAGACTTATGGAAAGAGACCTTCTAAAAACATTAAAATGTATTACTGGCACTTGAAACCTTAAATTAGAGTGAATATATGAAGACTCGGCACCCCACTTCTGAAAGGTTGCTGACCCCTGCTATATACAAATATACAGATACACAGTTTAAATGCCTATTTACGAGATTATTTTATTTCTAGGTAATCTTTTTTTTCACTTTCCACATCTCTTTGTTCCCTTCTCAAAATCCATACATTTCTGTGGAAAAAGAAAGGGAACATAGATATTTAACAATCATCATTTCTGAGCCATCTGGTTTTTTCTATAGCTGCGAAAGGCCATAAAAAGTTTCTATTACTGTTTTTCTATCCAGATGAATTCTGGAGTTGCACCATGTTCTTCCGAAAAGCTATAAGAGCCTTTGCCATCCTAGACATAGCTGCTTTTCATGCATTACACTACATTCACTTTGCTGTCTGCTAGAGTTATACTTAAATACGTATATGTTTTCCAGCACAGGTAAATTGTTATGCATCACATTATAATGTTTGATTCATAAGTACTGCCTTCTTGAAATGTTGTTATAAAAGATGGTACCCAAATGTTATATGGATTTTATTACTCACACATCCTTAATGCTGGTACACACCCACATAAAACCTACAATGTCCTTACTAAATAACACAAGAAATGTACTTCCTAACCCTTGTGGGAGAAAATAATAGAAAAATAGAAACATGTCAATGATTTTTTTCATACATTAGATTTATGCATGAAGAAGTATCGCGTGGATTAGAATGGAGTCACAGTTTATCATTATATGTAGATCCTTAATAATATTCCTATACAGAACCAAAAATAACAAATATTCTAAAATCACTTGTTTTTTTTCCAATATATGTTCATAAAGTGATGACTTATACATGGTATTTGGAGTAACTGGACATGAAAAGGTTTGGATGTCTGATTCAGAAAAAAGGCTGGATTCTTATCTGACTTACTAGTCCCCTCTCAGGCTTTTTATCTGTGCACTCATTTTATTGAGCATAACATGCCCGGACTCCTTCCTACTTGTTGTGTTGTCTCCTTGGAGGGGAAAAACTTATGGCCTATTGCCACATACCATTCCTTTCCAGTTTTTGATGGTCTCGTCTTCCTGCTTTGTACTCTGGCCTTAGGTCTCCTCTTCGGGAGAAAGGTATTACAAGACCTGTCAGCTGACAGACCCATAGATCATACTCTACTCTTAATCCAGAAAGCTGGTGTCCCATTCCTCCTGGAAACCAGTCAGAAATCATCCTCTGGGTGTAGACATGAGGCCCACAACCCTCTTTCACTTAATTGGCTTAAACCAATGTTATTCTGTTGACTTCATCTGAGGATCTGACCCAGGAAGTGTCATCACTCCTTGACAGTCATGGGGAGCTGCCTTTGGCCCTATCTACGATAGGCAATTGTGCCTTGTTGAAGATTTGTTTTAAAAAACAGCCAGAAACCCTCTAACAGGCCTCATTGCTTTGCCATTTAAAATGTAATAGTTACTCTGGTGTAAATGGACTGTGGGACTGAGAAATCAGAGACCATGTGAAATGCCCACAACGACTTAATGATTAGAAGTTTTCACATAAGTGGAGCACGGAAGAATATTGCATGTAATGGCTGGCCTATGTTGGGACTCAACCTTTTTTTTCCAAATCCTAAGAAAATTTGTGGGTTGGGTGGTGGGAAGAACATTTATTTTAGTCATTTTAAAAAATAAACCTCAATATAACAGGAACACCTTCCTTTCTATACACCCATGTAACAGCTATCAATGGCCCTGTCTACACTAGAAGACAAGCTGCATTTGAAGAGCATCCTAGAGGATAATTTCCCCCTAAATTGATCTTGAAAATACACCTAGCCAGACTATGCAGACCAGGTCAGACCCTGCTCAAAGCCTGCTTCCTGTAGAATCTTGTTTCTACAAGGTCTTGTCTATGTTTTCTGGATCAGAGTTGAATGTCTACTTTGAAATGAGGGTGGCCAGAGGGAGCGCTGTTTGAAAACAAATCTTCAACTTGGCACTATTTCCTAATGTAGATAGGGCCGAAGAGAGCTTCCCATGACTGTCAAGGAGTGAATACGGTTCTTCAGCTTTCAGCTGAAGTCCACAGAACTGATTTAAACAAGTTAAGCATCTGGCTCGCTAATGTTTTACTATCTGAGGGTCTTATTCAGAATAGTTACTCAACCTGACTCATGCAAAATTACTTTTGACTTCCACAGGTGACTTGCTTGAGTAACAAATAAATAACAATGGCAGAATAAAGTCCTGCAAGTGTTATATTTTATTCAAACAATTTACCAGTTAAACACTGCAATGATTATATCCAGTGACATTTCTTTTTATTAGTAGAGAAGAACATCATTGCACCAGTAGTTTGGGCAGAATGTATATGCATAATGTCACCCAGACCAAGACTGTGACAAAGCCAAGTGATGTCAGGGTGTTTGGTAAATTGAACCATCTGATAAGCAGAATCTTTTTTCACTTCGAGTGAAAGATGCCACTTGATGGTCCAGAACAACAAAGTCCTTTGTATATAGCACAGAGACAGCAGAACAAGCAATGATGCAAACTTTCCCAAATTGCCCTGTTCAGGTGCTTCAGCTGTAACTTGAAGGGACTGGCTAGTGGGAAGAGAGGGTAGGAGACTTGCTGTGATATCTGAGACCTTATCCTTTCTGCTGAGACCATTGATAAGAATACTAGCTTGTGTCATTTGTGAGGATTGTTCTTGGGATGTGGACATCTTTTGACTGGGAACTAGACTGTCTCCTCTACACCACCCAACCCTCTGATGGTAAAGATTAGTGGTAACTTCCAACTGAGCTTGATTTGAGCCTGTGATTTAGAAATGAAAGATCCTATAACCCACTGTTAATCCCCAAAGCCATTCAATCTCTATCTGAATGTTCATAGGTACTTTTCAATATGAAATAATATACCTTACATCTGGATATTGTGAAAAAAAAATGTAGTGAAAGTCACTTTCAATCACATAACTTTCAGTGGGGCTTTTGTTCTTGCTTCACTGAACACTTTTGAAAACCCTATCTCTAAATAAAAAATATTAATTATTTTGGGAGGATGTTAAGAGGAATTCTTTGAGATGCTCCTTGTAGTGAGGACATATGTGGTCTGGCTTTGGTACTGTTGGTTGACTCAATTTTCCACAGTGTGTTGACTCAGTTTCTCCTCCCAGATGGTCAACCACCAGCTTTAAGTGTGCTTCGGTCACTGAGGTGACTTAGACCCTCCACCTAAGGAGATGAACTGTCTGGGTACAAGTGAGGCTGAGCGCCATTCCTTGTAAAGGACCAACTCACCCTGTGACACCCTCATTAAAGAACACATCACAGTGACCTTCGTTTTCCCAAGGAAGTCCAGATGGGACTTTTTATGGAGAGCATTATGAATACTTCTGGATTGCCCATGGAGGTCACTGTTAAGTAATATAAAATTCTTCTGTTCCTAAAGGCTGGACATGTTATCCCCGTAAGGTTCCCCAACTCTAGGTGACCACAGAAGACTTCATATCCAAGTAACTCACGTGGTAGAACTAACTACAGAGTTGTTATAATTGGCCAGGCAACAAATGTGATTGATTTTAGGAAAAAATTCACTGCAGTCTGCCATTAACATAGAAAGGAAATAACAGAAAGATCTTTATTATGCTATTGTCCTCCTTCTCTAAGAGTTGCTACTTTTATATATGGCTACCATGAAACTTTTTTTATCCTCTATATTTTTATACTAAGCAACATAATGTTTATACAAGAAAAAGAAAAAGCTTCCACTACAGTTAAAGGTATATTTCATAGTTCAGCCCTGCTAAATCAATTTGCAAACTGTTTCCAAAGGTCTCGAAAAGGGCTACTTAACAAAATGATGGACTGTATAAACTGTTTTTAAATAGTCAATTGTTACAATCATTTGGTTTACTTCATTGGTCCAATTACTTTCATTACAGTTGGGATTCTTTTTTGGGATATAAATGAGCAGATTCCCTGTTAATGAACAAACAAAATTTCCCTTTTTATATTAATAACATCTGGCTAATAAGCTTTGGCTGTCAATGTTTTTTTATATGATTTAAAGAAGGAGGGAAAAAAAACCTTCAGGGGAGAGGAAAACAGAAGTAAAACTTGGCAGGTTAGAAGGATAGGCCGTTTTCAGGCCGTAATCTATGTATACCAATGAGGGCCTGTCACTTCCTGCCTAATGAAGGCTGTGGTTTTATTAGTTTTGTTTGCGATTAGAAGCAGCTATCTTCACCTCACAGTAAGAGTTCCCACAAGAAATAACTGGTCTCCCAAGCTCCTTGAGTGTCCTCTTTCTCTCTCTTTTTAAAGATACTAAACTCCTCCAATGATCGTTTTTCTTGATGTATTTTATTTTAGCATGAGGCTCTGATATATCAGCCTGAAAATATTTCTACTCTGCATGCCCTAATAATTAATTAAAATATTACTTATTTGTGAGGTCACCTACTGTACTAAATGCTTGACTCACAGATAGGAACGTGGGTTCTGTGTGTAATTTCAATCCACAAGGAATCTATGAGTGCAGCTTTTTACATGGAAAACAACTAAGGGCTTAGGGGGAAGCACACCTAATGATAATCAGGTGATTTGTTTAGTAACATTAGGTGATTTTTCAGTAATTTCTGAATTCTCAGCAGTAATGCATCTTGTAAGAGACTGGCAAGCACATGGTCAACCTTTGCTATTCATGTTAATCTTTAATATTACAGTACTAGTAGAATTGTTTAAGGTAAGGGTCTGTTAGTCTGCTAAATCCCCTTGTTTTTAAGGGTTTAAATATTAGACATAAACATTTGCTTTAGTTCCTGGATTCCATGCATATGCACAGAAGCTAAATAATCCACAGATTTAAGAATCCCAGAGTCTGTAATATTACAATAGGCTAGTATAACCTGCTGGATCAAAATCAGCTTTTAAACATGTTCCTGGGCCAATCTAGACACTCCAAGCACAGGATTAGAGGGCTTACTAGTAGCTCAGCTCCACCATGGGTGGTTGGGGATAAAGGACCTGAGTTCAAACCCCACACTTGACCCCACCAGGATCTCAGATTTGCTAGAGAGGCAGACAACAAGCCTACCACTCCCCTGATCCTTCAGGATCTCTCTCACATAGACTCCTCTCCTTGCCCCTCCCAACTCTGGGGGTAAAGGAGGAAGGTTTTTTTCTCCTCCCTTCCTAAAAGCCACCACACCATTTCCTCTTCCTGTTCAAATACCCTTTCTCCTAGTGAATGTACTCTACATAAGGGAGGGAGATGGAGATGGAAAAGGGCTAGGTAAAAGAGGAGGGAGAATGGGCAGTGCTAATGCATCCATTATTACATAGATTACCAGCCATTTCCCCCAAGAAAAGGGTCCACAACCTCGGTTCTGCTGTAGGAGCTCTGGAAAGATCTTGTTGCCACCCCAGGTGATTACTTAGGTACCAAGGAAGACAAATTCCTCGGTACCTAAGTAATCACCTCAGTGCACAGCCCTAATGAAAAGGTGTGTGTGTTTTTTTAGGATGGTCTATAAAATAGCAACCACAGAAACAAAAGCAATGTTAAAACATTTTTAAGGTTAAAACCCACAGACTCAGGGTGCTCAGGATAAGGAAATAGTCTCCTTAATTCATACTGTTGTGCCTGAAAAGGAACATTTGGGAATATTAACACTATATGAGGCATAAATTACCACAGGAGTTGCAAATTCTAGACACAATGGGAGGAGTAAAAGATGGGGCTTTAGGCTTAACTTTGAACATTTCATCTCTGCTGCGAAAAAGACATACCCTGAACACAGCTTGACATTTTGGTGTGTAAATATAATTATGTGCAAGCAACCACCGTTTTGTTATATTCCCCTCACAACATAAAGGACAAATTGTTGCATTTGCATTACACATATACATTCCCACTGTAATTTGCACTCTGAACTCCAGTCTTTCCCCCATATAATCACACCCTACTTAACAAACAAGTGCTTCTTTGCAAATAAGCATTTGGCACTTTGTATGTAACACATGAACTATGTCAGGTGGACACTGTTATTGAACAGAAGCAATAATGATTGTTCAGATACATACAAAGAATCAGGAGCAACTCAGCAATTTGCTGTTCCATATCCTCTTTCCTTCCACATAAAATGTCAAAAACTCATGGAAGTGTGGACAGCAGTTTATAACGATGCTGGCCCTTCATTTGAACTGACAAAAATTTGTTTGTTTAAGGCCAATAGAGAAATTTTAGAGGACTTCTCACTGATGCAATTGGAGGGGTATAGCCATAAGAATCCAATTTAAATAAACAAGATTTGTGTGGCTAAAATTCCACCCTATGTTTAGGAAGCTTCTTTTTTATATATAAAAATGTATTTATCTCACCATGGTGAAAGGGGAGTTGATTTGATCAGTTCAATACTGTATGTGGCGCTTGCATACACAATGCAATGCGTGGGCCAAACCAGCTCCTCAAATTCAAACTCCTTCAGCATTTTAGAATGGTAATTGAATAACAATTTCACTCATTCATCAGCCACATTGTCCATCTTCAGTATGGCTGATGTTAACTGGAGAATGTCTGGGGAAGCTTTCACTGTAGCTGTACATCCCGCATACCTGTTCCAAGGATAAACTGAGGATTTTTATCTCTTGCACAGCACCTTTCGTGGGCCAGGTCTTATTTTATCCCAGCTGATTTCATCCATTGCTAATCTTGACCCACATTTAGGGACGCCACTGTGTTTTTAACTCATTCTCAGCATGTTGTACATTGAGGAAAGAAACTGTATAGTCAGGGGAACTGGAAATTCTAATTGGCTAGAGCCATGAGATTGTTGCCAGAATTACATTCATCTGTAAATTATATCAAGGCACTTCCTGGGGTGTATGGGCAGCAAACAAAGCTATGCTGAGCTATCATCTTTCACTTTGACAAATACATTTCTTATAAAAACTGATTTTTTGTTTGTTTTTGGGTAAATTTGATAAACATATTTTATTATTTCTCTCCATTATCCATTTCTCATAACTTAAAATATGGTAAAATTCTACTTTGGAAAAAACAGAAATGTTCAACTCTTTTTACCTAGGGCAAAATTTTCCACATTCAGAGAACACACCGCTCTTACCTGCAACTTCCGTTTTTGTAGAAAAGTGAAAAATTGAGCCAAAGCTGCTAAATGGTTCAAAAACACAATGGACTAGGTTTGTGTCTCACTCATATTGGGTTTGCACTGTTGTAATTCTTCATTGGCCTGATTCTTCTCACCCACAAGTTTTACACTGATGCAATTCCATTGACTTCACTAGAGTCGTTCCTGATTTATGCTGGTGTAAAGGAGAGTAAAATCATGCCTCTTTTACTTTTGATGGGTTCATGAAAAATCAAATATATGACAATTTTGCTTTCTTATTTGTCCTACAGAAAAATATATTAAAAATGTCATTGATCATAAACTATTCTTTTAATTTATAGTCAGTTGAAAATAACTATCTGAATTCACTGACACCATTCATTGTCCTTGTTTTAAAAATTAAAGCAATAAAATGGTGTATTTCCCAGTTCTCCTCTGGTCGCATTAATGTTTGTCTATAATGTTCCAGACTTTACAAGATCTTACCTCTATGCAACATTCAGATGCCGAGAAAAGAAATGTATATTGTTAGCAACAGAATATTTTGTAGTTGAGAACATATTATATTTCATGGACATTGCACGGATAAAAAAAAAAGAGGTTTATATTTTCAGAAAAAAAGCAAGACTCCAGCACTGACTGTAAAAGTGGCTTTAGGCTCTGTATCCTATGTATGGGCTGGAAACATGTGGTTCTATTTGTAAAATTGTACAGAGCAACACATTTTTAAACAATGTATTTTCCCATTTTAAATTACCCAGAGATGAATTTTCCAGGAAGAAAAATAAGGTTGATATGAATTTTAAAGAAACAACATTTTGTTCTTGTATCAAAAAAAAAAAAAAAAAAGCACAAGACAAGGCAGTTTTGAAGGGGTAATTGGTTGTGTGCTTCACTACTCACACGTTACAGGCCTACACCTGTGAGGTGCTGAGCACCTTATGCAAAGAGCTGAACATTCTCAATTTAGTAAGAGTCAGTGGGAACTGAGCAGAAAGAGCAGATAGAGTAGAGGTACCCAAGATCTCAGTTCTGCAAGTTACTCTGAGCAGGTGGACTCTTGTACCCACACACAGAGACACTGAATTCATAGGCATTCCCACTGGAGGTCCATCCATACAGAATAACTTGCAGTATCAAGGCCCAGTAGACGTCTTCTTCCCTGATTCATGAATGGTCTCATTTATGTAATTTGGCCCAATCCTGCTCCCATCAAAGTCAATGGCAAAGCTCCCGTTGACTTCGTTAGGAGCTGGAGCAGGCCCAATGAGACTAAAGTATGCGGCAGGATCAGGCTCAAATCACAGACTTGTAGCTCCAGCGCAAGTGTCAGCATTTCTTGCAAACAACCAAATAAACTTACCCAATCTTACAGGGAAAATGCACTCAAAACCACTTCTTTTTCCCTTCCCCCAATTTTAGTTAAGAATGCAAATTGCACGTCGGACTTTGAGGAATATTTTGCCAAAAGGAAACTGGAGGAAGGAGATGGGCATGCAGTCAGCATAGCAGAGTACCTACAGCGCAGTGACACAGCCATTATTTACCCAGAAGCCCCTGAAGAACTGTCTCGCCTTGGCACTCCAGAGGCCAATGGGCAAGAAGAAAATGGTGAGGCTGTAATTCATTTTTAGCCACTATCCTGACTTCTTGCAGCTGTTGCAATTATAAATGCACTACATGCCTGGGTGTTTACCTTAAAAATTGAAGAGCAGCTGCAGAGGCAAGGAATTTCATGAGCAAAGATTGGAACTGTAATTTTAGTGTATTGTGATTTTTTTAGTCAGCAAATTATTTTGTAGATGAAATAAAGAGCAAGAACAATTAAAGCTTAATTTAAAAAGGAAAAATGCTCTCTCTGTGGTTTTAAGTTTCTGAACTATTGAATTTTTACATGAGAAATTTAGGATTATTGACCCATAACTCTCTGACTTCTTGATGAATAATTGAAAAAGTGTCCATGAGAATGATTTGGCCAGTGTCATATTAATATAACAGGTTAAAATGAAATGCAAATTGTCAATTGATTGAGAAAAAATATTTCTTTGTTTTTCAGCTATCTAAATCTTCAAAAAAGTGAGAGTAAGGACTTTAATTAATTTTCTAGCACAGTGCAAAATGATTCATACAAGTTTGTTGTGGGTGTGTAAGGGGAATGGTGTGCTCTGAGGCCACTTTGAAATGATGGCACTCTAGTGTAGCAGATTGCAGTGATTCCTGTCATACCATCCCGGGCAATAAGCCCATTAGCTGCCATTGATTTACTGACCTTTTGGCCTGCTTCTCTCTCTCTTGTCTCTCGGCTACAGACCTGCCACCTGGAACTCCAGATGCTTTTGCCCAACTGCTGACCTGCCCCTACTGCGACCGGGGCTACAAGCGTTTGACATCATTGAAGGAGCACATCAAGTACCGCCACGAGAAGAATGAGGAGAACTTTTCTTGCCCTCTGTGTAGCTACACGTTTGCCTACCGCACCCAGCTCGAGCGGCATATGGTGACGCACAAGCCTGGGACAGATCAGGTGGGGGGTTGGTTTTAAGTGATTTCTTTCTATAATAACCCCTTAGAGAAACGATATTGCTTTGATTGGCAATCATTATTAATTTTTCATGGCATTTTGAAGATGCAGATCTTTTAATGGTAATAGCTTTAATTGAGGTCTAAATGATTTTTTGATGGTCTCTTCTAATATGATTTAATAGTCTTATGTTCACGATCGAATGAGTGTGTTAATTTCTAATTTAGAAATTTTATTTGCACTTTAACTTGACTTTAGTTTCGTTTTTATGTTCCTCAAAAAGTGAACGAAACTGTGGCATTTTAATTATACCATATTAAACATCTCAGCAATTTTAATTCCATTTTTCACCTAGTTTTACTTTGCAACTAGGATCTCAAAGATATAGTAAAAGATCTACCAATATTTTTTTTCATTATTTTTGAATAACCTTTTCAATCACATAAAATGATGCATATTTTGCATTGTAGTTTTTAAAATAAAATTACACATTTTTGGAGTAAATCTTTCCATAAAATATATAGGTTATGTTTTTTAAGTATACCAATATAATATGCATATATTAGGATTGCAGTATCACTATAATTTATATATCCTATCGGCATATTTGTGATAAATCAAAGTGATTTTTCCTTGATATGATTAAAGCAATCTTACAACATTACTGCTTGCATTATTTAGTTCATTTCACTATTACATTTAAGCCAATACTGTGTGTTTTGAACAGGTGACTGAAGCTTTCTTTCATTCACAAAATGATTACTCAAAAGGGCTGTATCCAAAAGCTTTTTACATACTATATGAAAACTATTTCTTCTGTTCCCTAGAGAATTACCTCTGATAACTGGTGTTAGGGAGTGTTGTAATGGAAACTCAACTGGTGTGTCTTAAATAAATTAGTGTGTGCATGTGTCAAATTATATAGGCCTTATACCATATTTATTTTTCTGAAATAATTAAAAATCATAATCAGCTATATATCTTTTGATAGATTTTTCTCAGCATAAGATAAATTCAGTTAAGCAAACATACATCTTCTAATCATGCAATTTTGCAATTAGCATTTTTAAGAGAACAGTATCTCTTGCTTGATCTTAAATCAATATAAATGATTCTGGTGCAGTTTCTCAGATCATTTCCTTTTCAGGGTTTTCTGGTAGGCATATGCAATTTTTTAAATCTAACACAATCTGAGGGTTTTTCTCCCCCTTTTGCTTTATATTATTAAAAACACTGGGTTAAAATGCCTAGATATTTATCCAACATAACAGTCTGAATTTCACATGCAAGAGTCTGATTGTGTTGGCGCATTATGAATGGTAGCTTTGGTGTTGAAAAGTCCCCTCATTTGCTCATGGCATTTACAATTAGTAAATTAAAATGATTGTATCATATTAACAGTGGCGCAACTAAAGTTTATAGTAGTCCTCTGAGGGCTATGGGGGGAGACAAAACAGCTGTTGCTGTTTGTTTATGCAACTCAGCAACATATGAGCGCTGGTCCCTCAATGGCGCTCGGCGGGCTGGGCTCTGCTTGATCTTTGAAGGTTGCTGCTGTTTGAACAAACCTCCCTGTGTCCCATGTAACACCATCTGTCTCACTAGGAATGTGGGAAGATTCAGCACACCCTAGCAGTTGTCATACCGTTTCTATGCTGTCTTTTTTGCAATAGGCTTTTGTGTCATTGCTACTTGAAAAAAGCTGACCTCCTACCTTGAGCATCCAGAGTGGATGACTGTATTTTTTTTTCAGAATTCAAAGTCACAGTGCTTTTCTCACTTGTTCAAAAAGGTCAGCTGTGTTTGATTATATCTTTATGCTGCTTTTAACTTCTCCTTTCAACCAACTTTTCTCTTGTTTTGCCCCCACTCCTTAGCACAGCACTGGGGGGGAGCAGAGCCCACCATAAGAAAGGTAGCTGAAATCTTTCCTGCTGGTTTGTGATAAAAAATTTCCAGCAGCTACAGCCTCATGCTGAAGATATCATTGCTTATATTTGATAATGAATGAAATCTGATATGTAACACTGTGTTTTCTACTAGTGCAGTAAACAGGATTTTTAAACAAGAGGCGTTCCACGTGTTTAGAAGCTGCTAGGAATAATAAGAACCACAAATCTTTTTACAAATCAGTTTCTCTCATCATGAGATACCTTAAAGCAACACATTTCTGATGAAAGACTTAGGAAATAATTCTAAAGCAAATATTGAATGCTCACATGAAAGCACTTTCGCATTTGTTTCAGTTTACTGCCAACATTCTGATTTTTATTACAACACTGATGAGACATTTAAATGTACATGCAGACCTTTTTTGCTTTGCCCGATAAATAGAGAGTTACATTAATTTTGGCTTTTTAAAAAACTAGAAAACTCTTGGTTTCTTGTGCATAAAATTCATATCAGAATCTTTTCTCTCCAAGCACCAAATGCTGACCCAAGGAGCAGGCAATCGCAAGTTCAAATGCACTGAGTGTGGCAAGGCCTTCAAATATAAACACCATCTGAAGGAACACCTGCGAATTCACAGTGGTGAGTAGTGGAGGTGCTGCTGTTCTCATTTGCATTTTGTTTAATTAGCTGAGTTTTAAAGATTGCTTAAAATTTACACAGTTCCGTTTGTAGCTTCGTAGAGATACTACGGTATTTCATAAACAATATCTGACTCATCCTCATTTATCATGCTGTTAATAGCAGGGTCTTGCTGTACAATTTTGATATAATAATGCTTGTTACAAAGAATAATAGAGCCTTTGCAGTGCTGTTTGAGTTCAGAAGAATTCAGAAAGTTTTGTTTAACTGGTTTTTGGAGGGACCAAATTTTGTTTAAAATGAAAATTTCCAAGTGGAAATAAATGAAATATGCTGGGCATCTGAGGAATGACTCATATTATATTGCAAGCTAAAACGTTTTTTTCTGTCTAGCTATCAATCTAGCTATTTAGATTGCTGGGGCCTGATCCATCAATTTCGATGCTGACCCTTTTGTTCACACAGAGATCCCTTGAGCTCTTCCCAGCCACAAAGTCCACCTTTGATTACTAAATCAGGACCCAATTTTTTATACATTGCCCATCCTTGTAATATCTTAATGCATTTTTGAGAAGGCTGAATTGAATTTAAGCTTTATGGATTTGACTGCACTACTTTAGCAGAAGACTTACCTACATATGACAAAGAATACAACTTTTCAGTCAATCTGGTGACTTTCAGGCATTGTATTGTCAAATGGGAAACAATGATTTATAACTGGCTAAGATTAAGGCCTTACACCTAAACTACAGTGTGCATCATTAAAAACTCAACTGTCGCTTTCCAAGCTACCTGCAATAACAGTATCATCTACTCTTAGAATATGTTGTGGTACTAAGGAGTGACAAATGAGTTTTAATTGTGCCCACTGTATCTAAGAGGTGAAGGGCTCTACATAACCAGGGTCCCCATGCATACACTCCTTTAGCAGCACATGTAATGCCACTAATAGCACTGCATCACTTACAGAACTGCCACACAATTGCTTAGCTATCACAGGTCAGGTGGGATCACTCCCATTTTGCATAGGTCCCCACAAAAGCTAGGATCAACCTTGAAATAAGAAGACTCCACAGAGGTGATATGGTCAGAGGTACTGGGCTCAGCCATGTTCATCGGATTCTTTGGCACTCAGTAGGGTAGGATTGTTACCTCTCTCTTCTTATTAGCCAGTGGCAACATCAATAGCTATTTAGGTAAATGTATATGATCAATTGTTATAGCAGTAACAATAAAATAAAATAATAATATGTTAATTTTTGGTTTTAATTATCATTTTAGGTGAGAAACCATATGAGTGTCCAAACTGCAAGAAACGTTTCTCCCATTCTGGCTCCTACAGTTCGCACATCAGCAGCAAGAAATGTATTGGCTTAATCTCTGTAAATGGGAGAATGCGAAACAATATCAAGACAGGTTCTTCTCCTAATTCTGTATCTTCCTCTCCTACTAATTCAGCCATTACACAGCTGAGAAACAAGCTGGAGAACGGTAAACCACTTAGTATGTCTGAGCAAACAGGCTTACTGAAAATTAAAACAGAACCACTAGATTTCAATGAATACAAGGTTCTTATGGCCACACATGGGTTTAGTGGAGCTAGTCCTTTTATGAATGGTGGACTTGGAGCAACCAGCCCACTAGGAGTTCATGCTTCTGCTCAAAGTCCAATGCAGCACTTAGGTGTAGGGATGGAAGCACCACTACTTGGGTTTCCTGCAATAGGCAGTAATTTAAGTGAGGTACAGAAGGTCCTACAGATTGTGGACAACACGGTTTCCAGGCAGAAAATGGACTGCAAAGCTGACGAGATCTCAAAGCTGAAGGGTTATCACATGAAGGATCCATGCCCTCAAACAGAGGAACAAGGAGTTACTTCTCCTAATATTCCACCAGTGGGTCTTCCAGTAGTGAGTCATAATGGTGCCACTAAAAGTATTATTGACTATACATTAGAAAAAGTCAATGAAGCCAAAGCTTGTCTCCAGAGCTTGACCACAGACTCAAGGAGGCAGCTCAGTAACATTAAAAAAGAGAAGCTGCGTACTTTAATAGATCTGGTAACTGAAGATAAGATGATAGAGAACCACAATATATCCACTCCATTTTCATGCCAGTTCTGTAAAGAAAGCTTTCCTGGTCCCATTCCCCTGCATCAGCATGAGCGTTACCTGTGTAAGATGAATGAAGAAATCAAGGCAGTCCTTCAACCTCATGAAAACATGGTTCCCAACAAACCTGGAGTGTTTGTTGATAAGCAAGCCCTCCTATTGTCATCAGTACTTTCTGAGAAAGGAATGACTAGCACCATCAATTCATACAAGGACCACATGTCTGTACTTAAAGCATATTATGCTATGAATATGGAACCCAACTCTGATGAACTACTGAAAATTTCCATTGCCGTTGGCCTTCCTCAGGAATTTGTGAAGGAATGGTTTGAACAAAGAAAATTCTACCAGTATTCAAGTTCCAGGTCACCATCACTGGAAAGGACCAGTGCCAAGGCACTGCTGGCTGCCACTAACACTCCCACTAAAGACTCTTTGTCAGCCAGATCTCCAATAAAGCCTGTGGACTCTATAACTTCACCATCTATAGCTGAACTCCACAACAGTGTTTCTAATTGTGATACTCCTCTCAGGCTAACAAAACCTACACATTTTACCAATATTAAACCAGTTGATAAATTGGACCACTCCAGGAGCAATACTCCTTCTCCTTTAAATCTTTCTTCCACATCTTCTAAAAACTCCCATAGCAGTTCTTACACTCCAAACAGTTTCTCCTCTGAGGAGCTTCAGGCTGAGCCTTTGGACTTGTCTTTACCAAAACAAATGAAGGAACCCAAAAGTGTTATAGCTACAAAGAACAAAACAAAACCTGGTAGCATAAATGTAGACCACAACAGTGTTTCTTCATCATCTGAAAATTCAGATGAGCCGCTGAACTTGACTTTTATCAAGAAGGAGTTTTCTAATTCAAATAATCTGGATAAAAGCACTAACCCAGTGTTTGGTATGAACCCATTTAGTGCCAAACCTTTATACACAACACTCCCACCACAAAGCGCATTTCCTCCGGCCACTTTTATGCCACCAGTCCAGACCAGTATTCCTGGGCTGCGACCATACCCAGGACTAGATCAAATGAGCTTCCTACCACATATGGCCTATACTTATCCAACTGGAGCAGCTACTTTTGCTGATATGCAGCAAAGGAGAAAGTTCCAACGGAAACAAGGATTTCAGGTACATAGTCATAATTGATTTGTTTTGAAAGGCTACATTTCAGTATCCCTTGTCATGTCCTTTTATATGAAAAAAATAGTCCCCAAAGTTAAATGAAACCTTTGCAACAGACATAGCAGAATTTTAGCTTGAACTTGAAATTGAAAAGTATGGTGGGAACATTTATTTAACACAGAAGAAATGTGAACACATTTAATGTTTAGCTTTTAATTTCATTAAGGTTATATTTGTCTTTCATTAAAATTGTATATACCTGACAATGGCCCAGAGAATCTCTATTGGCAGAAAACACTGCCCTGTACCTCCATAATGGCTCTGGAACACTAAAAGTCCCGTAGACCTCCTAGAACAATTGGCTTTATAGGAACTGCTCTGCCTGGAACTTCCCCCAGCCCATGGTAGCCTCCAAGACCCACAGGGAGGGGTGCATATTTTCTTAACTAGTTTCTATGAAGCCAGTGAAGGGACAATGTGTATCCCTACCCTTGGCCCTGCCTCTGGCCAACCTACACCTCCTCTCAGCCCATCCAGTTCCCATTACTTACTCCTTCATTGACTTACCAGACAGAGGCTTGCAGGAGGGCCAGAAATGGAAAGGAATGGTCTGTGGAAATGGCATCTGAACCTGCCCATTTCCACATAAAGTTCCCTCCATGTTTATATCTAAGGGGCATGATTTGGGGTACATCTGTTAGGTCTTGGGTATGATTCTATATTCCTTTCTCAGGTAAACTCCCATAGAAGTCAATGAGTAAAGGGTATATGATCTGGTCACTTAAGTACTTAGGTGCCAAAGGGTTGGTCTAAAGAAATCACTGTCCTCTACAGATATTCATAGTGTGTAAGAATATGTGTGTGTGTGTATTAAAATATAATGTACACAGTTTAGTTAAATGAGTTTAACTGATTATAGAGGAATAAGTTTTTACATTTGTGGACATTCCCCTATGACCTATTATGCTCCATTAGTAATTTTACTAACAATGTTTTATAGTTTAAAATGTGAAAATCAGGTATGGCTTAATATTATAGCCTGTAATCCCTCTTTGCACAATAGGAGCATAAATAGCACTGCACCTCCATAACAGCTGTTCCACTATTCCAATTTACAGTACATCTGCCCTCTTTGTAAATGTATTTAAGCCTATTTAATCTTCTCTAATATTAATTAGTGAAAACCTAGTTTAAGAAAACTGAACTGTGTGATAGCAAATGGAAATGTATGTTATCATGCAAGTTTGCACTCTCTTTGGATCAAGACAAAATAAATATCAAGAAATTTAATAATTTACTGATCCACATTCATTATTGCTTAATGCTGAAGGCTGTTTTAACATAGATAGAACATTGATAAAAAGTGTTATTAATATTCCCTATTTCAAATTACAAAATTAAATATAAAAATATAGCTTAAGGCCTTTAGTCGGGAGACATACATTTAAATGGATTGCATAATAATAACATTTTGTACCTAAATATAAAATTCAATTAAAACCTTTCTACAGATACAGAATATATCTACGGTTCAGTGTTTTGACAGAAAAGATCTTTAGTTATTCCTTATATTTATTTCATAAATGATATTAAAATACCTTTTATGATCTTTGAATGTAGTCTCTTACATTATCATTTCCTGCTCCCTGAAATACTTATCATCTGTATCGTAAACACTCTCTGTTTAGATAATTCACACAACATCTTACTACACTGTGTTCAAAAGAAGACAGAGTTTTCTAAGGCAGTTGAAGACCAAGAAGGACAGTGACAGAAGTGGATGTTCCTTGGTAGCAAGGTCCAGTCCTGCAAACATTTTCTACTGGGCATAGTTATTATTATCATGAGTAGCCCATGAGCCAATTGGACTAGTCATAGTATTAAGCATTTGCTTGGAAGAAGGATCAGGCCCTTGCTGGGGATCATTTTAAGTCTTAAAGAATAGCTTCCTAATTCTATATACTGTAGGAAGACAAGATGCTGCAGTAAGCCACAAACTACAGGAAGCACAGTGTTTTACATAAACGATTTGGTTACATTGCAGGGAGAATTGCTTGATGGAACACCAGACTACATGTCAGGCCTAGACGACATGACAGACTCTGACTCCTGTCTGTCCCGAAAGAAGATCAAGAAGACAGAAAGTGGCATGTATGCATGTGACTTATGTGACAAAACATTCCAGAAAAGCAGTTCCCTTCTGCGACACAAATATGAGCACACAGGTATGAATGCCTTAAATGTGTAGTTAGACTTTCATTGCATGTTGTACATTTCATAATATTTAATGAGTACACTTGTGCGACATAAGATGCAGCATATGCTGAGACTTTCAACAAGGAAGAAATAATGTGTTTTGCTTAGCTCAGATTGACTTTTTTTTCCCTTTAGTTGTTTATTTGTTGTTTGTGCTTTTTTGTTTGTTTTGTTTTGTTGCATCTTAATATCTTTTTTGCTCACCCCAAAATACAATGTACAGACTATGAGCCCAATCCTGACAGATCTTGTCCCATTGAAAGCAACGGGAATTGAGGGTACTCAGTAGCTTACAGGAGAAATTCCTATGTTAACAAATTTCAAGAAAGGCTGGCTCAGTGGCGTAGTTAGAGAATGAAATTTGATATATTACAAGGCAATATTATATTGCAATGACAAGTGATATTGTTGTTTCTTACTCAGGATCTGATCTAAATCAATAGAAAAACTTCCTTTGCCTTAATGCAAAGTATAAAATCTGACTCTCAATGAGCTATTTAAACAGAGTAAATCCCTCTCATTGGCCTCGGATGCCTAAAGAGAAGAGAGTTTGCATTTTACTTTTTCACTTTTTACTGCCTCATTATATAGCAATTGTTAACTGTTTCCAAGTGCAGGTGGTTTTGACTTTGGGTCACCAGATGTCCCAATTTTATAGGGGACAGTCCTGATTTTTTGGTCCTTTTCTTATATAGGTTCCTATTACCTCCTACCCTCATCCCGATTTTTCACACTTGCTGTCTGGTCACCCTATTTTGACTACTAGGAAGAAGGGGAGGAGGTTAATGTAAAATGGGAACCCAAGATAAAGAAGTGTGTAAAAGCCCTACAGTCCCCACTTACATTGGCCATAATAGACTATATCTCCTTGAGGGTGATTGTTCCCTTGACTTGAGCCCATAGCAGAACTGGATTAGGAAATGAAAAGCCCAAGGAGGAACACACTTTAGTTCAAAATATTTTGGAAAGGTGAAAAATAGGACTTGGACGTCAAAAAAACAAACAAAAAAAAGTACAAAGAGCTAGTTACTTTAAACAGCATAAAAATGTGATATCAGTTATCATGTTTTGGGAAAGATACCAACCTCTAACGGCTTAGGGTTAGGAAACTTCTACTTTGGCGCAGTGCTTCCAAAACATGAGTGAAGGCCTGCTTTAGGAAATTGAAATGAGTCACACCTTCCCATTCTCCTTCAACCACATTCCATGTGTGGTTAAAAACCTACATACCTCAATTAAAGCATCTTCCATATTACCCCACCCTTGGCTAGTACGTCATGCCCCTTCCCCTGACAAACACACACACATTTCGGTAAACCCATCTGTAGATTTTTATAATGTGGTACCTCCTCTCCTTTATTACCTGCCTTGAGAAGCTGTAAAATAGTTAACAAAGTTGACATTTAAAGTATTATCATTGGCATATGAGGTTCCACGCACTGAAATAAATGAACACATCAGGCTCTCTGCAAACTCAGGCAGACCTCTCTCAATTGATTACACTTGCTTCACATTTTGAAGGTTTGTTTCACAGCCATAACAGCTGGAGAAGGACTTTTCTTTAAAATGAAAGGTGAGCCTCTGGATTACACTTTAATAGTCCGCCTCCTATCCTTTGCATTTCCTTGAAGTGGTGCACCCCATACTTTGAGAAACATTGCCTTATGGGCAAGTATTTTTTATAATTGTTCATTATGGGGTTTCTAGCATCTTCTTCGGAAGCATCTGGTGCTTATCACTGTCAGAAACTGAATGCTGGAGTATCATTAGTCTGATCCTGCATGTCAGTTCCTCTTGTCCTAATAAAGATATTAAACAGTGGGATAACATTATCTTCCCCCAACAATCATGGTTCTGAGTGTACAGAGAAGCTGTCATAATCTTCGTCAAATTGCAGGAAAAATAAAGAGGGATTTGAAGAGACATTTTAGAAAATGCTAGTGATAGTGTTAAAACTGAGTTATAAAAAAATTACTAGCATGTTTTAAAAAATCTATTAAAATTTTTCATGGAAATTTAGGGTCTGAGGAACGGTTTGTGCTTTAAATAAATTTCATCACCTGGTGATCATTCCTTCTTACACTTTAGTTCTAATTTGTTAGCTAAATCCCATACAGAAAAATAGGAGAGAAGCTAAAGTGAACATGGGGTTAGGAAAGAAAATTAAATGCAACATTTTGGACCAGACTGGTTGGTTCATTGCTGAAAGTGAGTTTCACATTGCATTATTCAGATCAAATTGCTTATTCCGTACAAGACGCTTTCAAGACTTTACGTCCCCTCACCTTTCCTCTCCTGAATTATTTTATTGTAGCCATCTGCAAACATTATGGTTTACTACATGACTACTGTAAAGCTCTTATGTTAGAACTGGCCTTCATATATATCGGGATCTGGACATATGGTCCAGTTGGTAGTTCATAAGGTAGACAGCTGTATGGTTGAAAGGCTGAAAAATTGACACATTGAAATGTGGGCAATCACCTTGATTTGCAAAATTAACTATTTGCAAAATCAAAAATATGTTCTAGTATATAAAAAGGACTATCTACTGCCTCAAGAAACATCATCCAGCTATAGCATGCTCACTTTCCTCTCTCTTCTCTGCTCTGCTTCTCTTGGCTTTTCAACTATATGTCTATCAGCTTTATGGAATTTAGCCTTGTGATCCAGAACATATATATGGTGTCATATTTAATACAGTAGAACTACAGTATATCAAAGCTCTAGTGGTATTTACAGAGAGGAAGGATGATCTTGTGGCAAAAGCATAGATGTTGACGCTACAAGATCTATGTTCTGTCCTGCTTTGCCTCAGACTTCCTCTGTGAATTTGAGCAAATTACTTAATCTTTCTCTCATCTTCTCCTATCTGTGAAACGGGAAATTTATACCAGCCTTCCTCTCAGGGGTGTTGTGAATCTTAATTCAAGCACACTGAAATCCTCTGATGGAAGTTGCTATATAAAGTGCAAAGTATTATTATTAATTTATTTTATTTTGTGGAAGTTCCAAACATCAGATCTCGATTAGACTGGCCTTGTTAGCTCATTCACTACCTTTGGAGGCATGCAGTAATAGGATTTTATGATAAAGATGAAGTTTACAACCACTGTGATTTAAAAGAAATCCAATACTTCCAAGTTTTTCTTCATTTGCCCCTTTTGTTAATCTAAATGTGTTTCAAATTGTTTTGATACTTTTGGAAAAAAGTTAGAGTTATGAAGCTGCAATTGCATCTTTTAAGATATATGAGAAATTTCAGATGTTTAAGGCAAGGCACTTTGTACCGCACTTAACTTCTAATTCTGGATTCTGGATCATTATAACAGTTGGCTGAAAATTTTCAGTTTCAAAACTTTTTGACCAAAAAAGGGAGTAAATATTTAGTGTAATTTTTTTCACAAAATGTTATTCTTTTTTATCAACCTCTAATCTTTATTCCTTTTACTTCATTTAAAAAATGTCTTTTAGGAGTAGTCAGAATACTTCCTGACCTTCCTACAGTAACATAAATAGAGAACCCAGCTTATGAATATTTGAGCCCTTCTGAAGTTTGCAATTGGATTCCTATTTTACTTCACTTTCCCAGATAGTCTCTTTGGAATGGTCTTGGTGTTCTCTTAGTATAGCAGTTATATTCATGAGACAGCAGGACATATTTATAAAATTTAACAGGGCTAACCTTCATCATTACTCGTGAGCTCATTTTACTGCTGAAACATCAATCACATATATTATCCACTGATGCTGTTTTGTTTGTCTGAACCTATCCTAAAAACCTGCAGGTTGTCAAGTCTCTGCTTTATTGTTTGATCAATCAATGACATCTTTCATTAATACCTTTTAGATCTATATGGTATAACCAGAGTTTAGCCAGTGCTCGAGGAGTGAGATACGGTGGGCTAGATACCCGACACCCACACCTCACTTACCCCTCGACCAACCCCGACCCCCCTCCTCACCCCCCCAAACAAACCCAACACCCCCACCTTACCCCCCCCACCAAACCCAACACCCCCTGACCAACCCCAACACCCACCCCTCACCCCTCACCCACCCCGACACCTTCCCACCCCCCCAGACCAAGCCCAACACCCCTGGCTCACTTACCCCCCGACCAAATACAGATACTCTGATCTGACAAATTCACTGTCCAGATTGACTCTGGAGAATTACCCAGGGGAAAATTCTGTAGGTGTAATGTTAGAGAAGGTAGCATAACCACACTGACTGGTGCCAATTGCCTCACCTCACATCTGGCTGAAGGAGAAAGAGAAAGTGTATTTGGGGAGGCCTAGGTATCTCCTGGATGTCGGAGCAGAAGGAGGATGTGATGGAGATGAGCTTCATAATGCCTGATCCTCCACTTTATGGAAACAGCAGAAGAGCATAGGTTAGAGTAAACCCAGCTTTTATCAGGGTTGAGGACAGCTCAGACAGCTAAAATCAGCTCCCTGGGGCTACCACAGTCCATTATGTCCAAGTGCAGCTCAAATGTAGTGAAGAATTGGGGCCAGAGAGACTTGAAATTTGGTACAGTTAGAGCTGGGCAGCTTCTGTTCTCTGTGACATAGTTATGATGTCATAATACCCCCCTCCAATGGACCCTGCACTCGCTCAGCTCTCTGCCCCCTCCCCCCTCCAACGGACCCCGCACTTGCTCAGCTCTCTGCCCCCTCCCCACCTCCGACGGACCCGAGTTGGGTTTGGTCGGAGGGTAAGTGAGGTAGGGGTGTCGGGTTTGGTCGGGGGGTGAGATGGGGGTGTCGGGTTTGGTCGGGGGGTGAGGTGGGGGTGTCGGGTTTGGTCGGAGGGTAAGTGAGCCAGGGGTGTTGGGCTTGGTCTGGGGGGGTGGGAAGGTGTCGGGGTGGGTGAGGGGTGAGGGGTGAGGTGTGGGTGTTGGGGTTGGTCAGGGGGTGTTGGGTTTGGTGGGGGGGTAAGGTGGGGGTGTTGGGTTTTTTTGGGGGGGTGAGGAGGGGGGTCGGGGTTGGTCGAGGGGTAAGTGAGGTGTGGGTGTCGGGTTTGTTTGTGGTGGTAGGTAGGGGTGTCGGGTTTGGTTGGGGGGGAAAGTGAGGTGGGTGTGTCAGGTTTGGTCTATGGGGGGTGAGGTGTGGGTGTTGGTCAGGGGGTGTTGAGGTTGGTAGGGGGGTGACGTGGGGTGTTGGGTTTGGGGGGGTGAAAATGTGAGTCGGGGTTGGTCGAGGGGTAAGTGAGGTGGGGATGTCGGGTTTGGTCGGGGGTGAGGTGGGGGTGTCAGGTTTGCTCTCTGCCCCCTCCCCCCTCCAGCGGACCCCGCACTCGCTCAGCTCTCTGCCCCCTCCCCACCTCCGATGGACCCGAGCAACGCCGGGTATTTTCGCTAGTATTTGATAATGGGCTCTTCAATCTAGCAGACAAAAGTATAACATGATCCAGTGGCTGGAAGTTGGCGCTAGAAAAATTCCAACTGGAAATAAAGCATACATTCTTAACTGTGTGGGTAATTAACCATTGGAAAAACTTACCAAGGGTTCTGGTGGATTCTTCATCACTGGCAATTTTTAAATCAAGATTGGATATGCTGTGGGATTTATTTTTGGGAAACTATATGGCCTGTGTTATATAGAAGGTCAGACTTCATGATTACAATTTTCCTTTCTGGCCTTGGAATCTATTAATTTTTTATCTGGAAATCAACTTCCAGTACTTGCAGGTATCAGTTAGGTCAGAAATGCTGGAAGGAATTATCCTTTCTTTAAAAAAAAAAAAGAAAGAAAAAAAAAAAGGGGAGGGGATCCTGAAAAAATTTGAACGCTCTTTGTTTTGAATGGTCCTGTGTAAAAGTTGGGAATTCCTAGCAGATTTCCATAAACAAATTGCCACAGAGACTTAAAATATGTCTTTAGGGAGAGGGATCAGAGTTTGTATCCCAGAATTCATCATTAAGGGTGAAAGAGACAATTTCATCATGGCAGATCAGCAGATAGGGAAGATTACAGGGGGTATAAGAGAAGGAGTTCTAACAGAATTGAGCTTCCAAAAAATAAAGGTCCCTGGGTAGCTGAGCATCTAGCACATTGGTTCTCAAAGTGGGGGTCGGGACCCCTCTGGGGATCGCAAGCCAGTTCTGTGGGGGTCGCGAGACCCTGCTGCCAGCAGCCTGCCCCAAACAATGCTGCTGCCGCCGGCTGCTGGCATCCGGCCTCTGCTGCTGCAGGCAACCCGTGTCCCTGCCGTGGCGGGCTGCCGGCACCACCATAGGGCTGGTCCCAGCCACGGCTCCTACTGCGGCGGGCTGCTGGTGGCCCCGCAAGCCCGGTCCCAGCTCCCACCGTGGCAGGCTGCTGGCGTCCCCGCGAGCCCGGTCCGGGCCCTGGCTCCTGCTGCGGCGGGCTGCCGGCACTGCCAAGTGCCCAACCCAGCCCCGGCCCCTGCAGAGGTGGGCTTCCGGCGCCCCCGTGGGGCTGCTGGAACCCCCCCCTCAATCCTGACCCCTGCACTGGGGGGCTGCTGGAACCCCCCCCATCCCAGCCCCTGCTGCAATGGGCTGCAGGCACGTCCCCCCCCCCTCACCTGACCCTTAAGGGGAGGTCGCACTTAGAGGCCCGGTGTAGGAAAGGGGTCACCACTACAAAAAGTTTGAGAACCACTGATCTAGCACATGCCTTGTTCTGAGTACCAGTTTGGTTTGATTCAAGTTTAGGAAGGATAGGGTTTGTTCTGGCTTCATCACAATCATTTCACCCTACTCCTATAGGAATTCTTTGGCAGATCTGCACAAGGACATTTGCAGTGTGCCTGTAACACAACAAAAGCTGGAAATATTTTTTTTAAAAATCCTACCTAGAAATCCTGAATCCTACAATTGTTGCTTTGTATTACATCATATTCTATTTTATTGCTTATATGGGCTGATGAGGGCTTTATGGCTGTACTTTTATTTTCATCCTTTTCTTTTCCACTGTATATTTTATTAAGACCTCTTTTTTATTTTTGTAGCTTTCATGCTGATGTTTTATTTCCAGATTGATTCTGTAAACTAAATTTTGTTCTGGAGCCTAGTAGCAAATCAGCTCTCTCTGGATAATATTCTGAATTCCCAGGTCAGAAGTTTTCCTTATTTAGAGCTTCATTCATACAAATTTAACATGCTGTTGAAAGATTCTCTCACTTCACTCAGATACAAATTTAGAACTCCCATTTTATACTCAAATAATGTAAAAAAAAAAGGTAAATTGTGTGCTTGTGAATTTTTTTCTGGAGATAGGCATCTTCTATTAAAAACAGAACATGTGTGGCTTGGGAAATTATATATAAACTGCATTTATCTTGCACCTTTGACCTGCTCACTGTACTTTGGCCTCTCTAATCCATCTCTACCAGGACTAACTCTAAAATCTGCCCCCCACTCCTCCAAAAAGCTGCCTTTTTTAAAAAAAAGTGCCACAAAAATGTTTCCTTCTTTCTTCTTAACTGAGAAATTTCTATTCTTCCCCCATCCCCTTGAAAAAAAAATTACATTTGCCTGAGGCAAAAAACTGGTAATATTCAGGACCGGTGACAGATTTAAGATCTGAAGTCTCATAACTTTGCAGAGCTAGAAATAGGAGCTCTATACTAATGACTATGGGAAATCCATAGCTACACAGCATTCATTTTTAGCCCCAACAAGTTCAGAAATACTGGAATTTTAGAGATCTTTGTGTACAGAAATGCAATTTTAGACCATTTTTACATGCTTTTCAAACAAATTAGTTGTAATTGTATCTCTCTGTAAACTGAACACAAGTTCCTAAGGGGGCCAGTATTTGCAGATGGCAGGATACAAAAAAAAATCCAAATATTTGTTTTAAATCTCTCTAAAACATGTATGAACTAGTATTACTGTAAAATATGTAGCATATTGGTGCACAGTGGTATAAATGTTTTATTGGCATCCATTTACATTGATTTGCATAACTCACAAGTAGCTTCATCAGCCATGAATAATACAGATCATCTCAAATGCAGCTCTGCCACCTGATTTAGTTGGGGATTGGTCCTGCTTTGAGCAGGAGGTTGGACTAGATGACCTCCTGAGGTTCCTTCCAACCCTGATATTCTATGATTCTATGAAATAAGACCCAGGAAAAGTGCTTAGCGTTGTGCCTAACTGTGCTCTCATTGAAGTCATGACATTATACTGCAGCACTGTCAGGTATAGTATATTATTATCTAGATAAGAGAGAGAAAGAGAGAGAGACTGTACTTGCAGCCTTTCCTCCCCACACCCTTCCACATGTGTAACAAAAAATCCCTTCCATCTTATTGTATGGCCTATTAAGTCATAAGCGGGACTTGCCCAAATGATATTTACTTTTTTAAAATGGCTGAAATGTTAAGGTTTTAAAAAAAAACTGATGCAAATGTGCAGTAAGCTGATATATTTAAAAATATTTGTATTAACATTTTAACAGCTGCATTCTCTGCACTGCTAAGATATCTTCTGTGGTATGTCATCAAAGAACTTTGTACCACCTGTCACCTTCTACTGTATCCAAATTTCATGTGTTTGGAAGGACTTTAATATGGATGTAAATGGTAGACAAAATAGTTCTGTATAGTTTTTCTGGTAATAAATTAATGTATAAAATAAGATATTTTAACTTTTATTTTCTAAATGAATTTTTAATATAAATATGGACGATTTCCTGGAATTCTAGTTTGGTGCTCGCTGAACTGAGTGGAGTATTTGTTAAAGAGAGGGGGTAGAATGAAACAGGAGGTACAATGTGTTAAAAGCTACAACTGTCAAGAAGGATGTATGTGTGAGGGGAAGTTGTAATAAATTTACAGAAGCTAGAGTAGCCATCAGACAGTAGGGAAAGGTGGACTGGTTGGAGAGGAAGTGGGAATGACTAGAGAAGTGGCTAGAAGGGAGAATTGACTTGTATTTGATGGCGGCTAAGGTGGTGAGCCAGACCGATTGGGCACAGCTGGGAGATGGAGGAAGGATTGGGAAAGGAAAGAGTGTATAGAGTGGTTCAGGTAGATTAGGGATTTCAAAGTAAAGCAAGAGCAGGAATACTTATAGAGAGGTAAAACAGCATGTGAAAAGATTTGGGTTGCTGGAAGGGCTGCAACACGTTGATCAGAAAGTGAGATCAGCACCCGGCTAAAAAGACACATCAAAACTAGAGTTGCGCTGAGGAAGTGGTGTTCAGATGTGGATTAGGTTGGGATTTGATGCCAAATCACAAAAAGTTTGCGTACAGATTTGATAATCTCTTAAACCAATATTGTAAGATTTCCACCATCTTGAATAAGATCTTGCTCACAACCAAACAAGAATCAGAGAATAGCCTTCTTCCAGTTTTGGATTCAGTCCAAAGCCAAAGTCAGTGGAACATATTTAGAGCTGGAGTTTCAAATCCAAAACTACAGTGAAACATAAAGGCATTCAGTTTCTGAGATTTTGGTTTTGATCTTTGTTTAGTCATAAATAACAAGTAAAATATTATTGAAATATCTACTTTCAGAATAAACCATAAAGGCCAAGTACTCAAATATTTCATTCATATTTGGGTTGAATTTTAAATTCTACTTTAAGGGAATAAAAGAAAGATCATTAAACATTCAAAATATGTGCATTAACTGTTTAAAATCCTGGAGAAAAGAAATTTAGATGTCAGCTTGAACTCCATCCATAATGCATCCCCCAATTTCCTTGTCGCTTATTTGGTTCTTTTTGTGGTTTCTCCTGTATCCTCCTTTCTGCCAGATCTTCCCAGATAGGGACCTCTCATTTCATAACATGGGATTTTTGGATTCCGAGAGCATTCATTACAGCCACACCTTATTAAACTTAAACTTCCAGAGTAGAACTGATGGGTAGCTGCAACTATGTGACACAACATTAGTACACGCTCTGGTCATTCATTCCAAGCCTTTTATTTAAGTAGTTTTTTGTCTGACCTTTTCTCTTCTTGTATAATGTCATTGACTACCAAATAAAAGAGAACAGATCAAATTCATAAAAGCACAGCTTCAGTTTTCCTGGAAGTTAAGATTCTTCAATCAATATTTTTCTGCTTCCTGCTAGACTTCCTTTCCATGCAATGGTCTGTCAATGAGAGTATCCCATCTACCCAAACCCTTGGCTCACAACAATTTACTTGTCTGCCATCCAGTACGCATCATACATCACCACATTTCTTCTGTGGTTTAAATATATTTTTATGCTCAGACTATTAGGTCTTTATAGTTTTTGCACTGCATCACTCTGTCTCTTTCTCTCTCCCTTCCACACAACACATGCTCTTCTAAGAGGTAACAGTTGCCCCACTTTAAGTTAGCTCATGGGCACAACTGACAGGCCATTCAGGTTCCAGCTGTGTAGTTTATTCATGCTCCGGTCACATACTACATCACCTCAGTTTTACAAATGATACTGAAGAACTGGTATATTCAGCTAGTAAGACAGCTTCTAGTTATCTACATGTATACACACATTAGCATGTGTTTTCGGCACTAAATAACAATATTAAATATACCGTATATAATAGTTACTACTTGATGTTTTGTCTGTTTTTACAGTTGCACAGTTGAACAACACCAAGCTTATAATTTGACATTTAGGAAATGAAAACAAGGCTGAATATATTGTTTGATTTTATTTCAGTATTCTGAAATCTAAGTTGTTTGGTGGTAGGTCTTTACCAGTGTATGCACAATATGTTGTGTCTGTATGTCTTCCTATTGCATCATGCTTTTCTGAATTTTGTCTCATGGCTTCATGCTGACAAGTATTTCTTGTCAGCTCTATTTTGGAATTAAGCTTTAAGCATGGCAGCTATGGAAGGTGTTGAAGGCATTCCAGTACTATTTGTGGCCTGGAATCAACCAGATGTGTTTAGGCTTGGCATTGGTTTTGAGTTTCAGACATTGGTTAGAAATGCCAAAACAAATACTGTATTCTGCAGTTGAAGACTACTTTAGCATTCATTGAGTAGCTGACATTTCATGGAAAACTTTTGAAAAAAAACTCTACTTAGAAACACTTCTGCTTATGTGACTTTTTTGTTCTGTTTGCTCATATAGGACAAACCCTCGAGTCCTTGAAGTCAATAAGAGTTTTTCCTGAGTAGGACTTGAGGCTTTGGGCTCTTTAAAATGTGATCATCT